>MLYV02000297.1:0-13237 GCA_001913855.2 Hermanssonia centrifuga
CCCCCCCCCCCCCCCCTCCTCATCTAAAAACGCTTGTTGCATAATGCTCACCATCGTCCCCCTCTTTCTCAGTCTACAGGTGAACCACCTATCCACCGCTTTGCTCGCGTTACTGCTCGTCCCTGCCTTGGCGCGCACTGCAAAAGCGAACGCGACGCATTCGCGTCTCGTCGTCGTAGCGAGCGATACGCATTTCTGGACCAAGTTCGGAGAAGAGCTGAAACCCGAGAACGCGCCAGGCATACTTGAGAAGTTGAACGAGCGTGCTTATTGCACGCAGGAAATCATGGAGACGAGGTATCCTGACAGCAAATGTACGTCTCTGCTATTCTATATAGAATACCGACTCGAACTTGATACTCATGGGGGTGTACAGTATTAAACGTGCTCTTTACCCGTGCTCTCGCCGCCCACCTCTCTCCTTCGCTCCCCATCATCGCCACCGCGGTCAACCCCGGCTTCTGCTACTCCGAGCTACTGCGTAACGTCCCTCTACGTCGCCTCATCATCATGAAAATCATGCAGTTCTTTGTGGCACGCACGGCGGAACAGGGTGCCCGTCAGCTCTTGTGGGCTGCGCTCGGTCCAGACGGAAAGGACGGCGAGCATGTGAAGTATTTGAACGGCGCGTATGTGAGTACTTTGGAGGTGAGGGAGCCGAGTGATTATGTGATTAGCAAGGACGGATATGAGGCGCAGGAGAGGATATGGGTGAGTTTCCATTTGCTGTCTGGTCACGTTTGAGAGAGAGAGAAACCTGATACACAATGGCCTTTATAGAGGGAGACGCTTTTTATTTTGTCGAAGGGGGCACCGGAACTTCAGCAGGTGGTTGAGCAGTACCTGAGACAAGCGCAATAAAAGAGCATCTTCTTACTTGAGAACCTGCATCTTCTGGATCTTGCACCATCGACGACAGACCGTATTTACTGATTTATAAATTATGCCACAGTCCCCCGTAAATATCAATCTCCGTCTTACGCATGATCCTCATATCCCGATATTGCCAACTAATCCCATTGGCATGTCATGATGTGCACATTGTCTCGGCCGGGATTCGTCGGCGCGCTGGGTCAGTTCGCAGCACCTCAATATTGAGGACTCGTAATCAGGCGGCAACACTCGACCCATCACTACGCTTCCAAAGTTTTCCACGGCCAGTTGGGAGTACTTATATAAACTCCAATCATGCAGGTCTTTTCTCTCTCTCTCTCTCACACACACAAGCGGACCTCGTATCCTTGACATTCGTCGGTCGCCAAGATGGGTAAAATGGGAGCATGGAATGCCATGCTCGAACAGTATACGCGACTCCCGCCAGCCTTGAAGGCCTCGCCTAGTCTAGCAGGGAGGACGGTGATGGTCGTTGGTGCCAATACCGGAATTGGATTGGAGGCGGCAAAGCATTTTGCGACTATGAACCCCGCGAGGTTGATCCTCGGATGCAGGAACGAAGAGAAAGGGAGAGAGGCGGTTGAATGTGGGTGATCTTGGCATATGTAAAATTCGAGGGTTTAACGATGAGTGTTTTTTTTTGTGGTACCTTGGGATTAGTGGTCACAAAGGAGACAAGCTGCAAGACCGTAGAGCTGGGCTTGATTGACTTGGCTAACTTTGAGTCTGTTCGGGCATTCGCGAAGACCTACGAGAACGACCCGCTGGATATCCTCGTCATGAACGCCGCGTTAGCAGTTCGAACGTACGAGACCACGGAAGACGGTTGGGAACAGACGTGTGTACTAAAACTCGCTTCTTCTCCCCCGTCTAAAGTCATTTTTGCATGACTCTGCTCATCACCGCTGGCATCCCCCGTCTTTCTGACTAGTCTACAGGTGAACCACCTATCCACCGCCTTGCTCGCATTACTGCTCGTCCCTACCCTGGCACGCACTGCGAAACTGAACTCGACGCATTCACGTCTGGTCATTGTAGCGAGCAACACCCATTCTTGGACCCAGTTCGTATGGAGAAGACCTGAAGCCCGAGAACGCGCCAAGCATGCTTGAGAAGTTGAACGAGCGTGCCTATTGCACGCAGAAAGTCATGGAGACGAGGTATCCTGACAGTAAATGTATGTATCTGTCACTCATGCAGTTCTTTGTGGCACGCACGGCGGAACAGGGTGCCCGTCAGCTCTTGTGGGCTGCGCTCGGTCCAGACGGAAAGGACGGCGAGCATGTGAAGTATTTGAACGGCGCGTATGTGAGCACGTTGGAGGTGAAAGAGCCGAGTGATTATGTGATGAGCAAGGATGGGTATGAGGCGCATGAGAGGATTTGGGTGAGTTCTCATTTATTTTTTGTTTTGCTAGAGAAGAGATCTGACATGCGACGGTGTTTTTATAGAAGGAAACCCTTTTTATCCTGGGACCCCGTCGCCGAATCCGTCTTCAAGAAGTGCAGAAGCCTCTGCCAGTCTACGGCAAGCCTTCCACATAAAGCGTTGGATTAAACGACCTGGTCTCCAATAGTAGTTCGATTGCACGTTCGCGTCGTGTCGGGGTGCTACCCCGGATATGCGCAAGTACGACATTATTAGGGAGGGGATATAAAATGTGTACAGAAGCTGCGGTATGAATAAATAAAGGCCTAAGATTCCTACGCTTGCGCTAACAGGTACTGCTCAGACACCTTCTGAACCTCCGGTGCCACCTTTGACATGTATTTGTCAAGATATCGTTCGATGGTAATTTGGCGTCATCCATAGCCTCATGACCTGCCAGCACGAATAGTAGTATTTGAAAAAGGGACAGAGTCGTTATGCCCTCGAAAACCCGCGAACACATACCATGTTATTCTCGCTACTAGAGGCACTATCGACCGCTCTCACTTGAGACTGCCAAGTTCGCTCTCGGTCCCATACCCCGGGTCAGATTAGAAAGGAACTCAATTCCTTGTTCTTTTTAAAATCAAGAATTGATTTTGAAGTTCAGCGTTCCAATGCACCAAACGCGGTGACCATGCTTGGGCATTTTTTTTTTGTTGCCCTACCTGTACCCAATAGAAAGTCAAGCATTGAGCCTGTCCTCGAGGCTGTTTCCCGACATTTCACCTACCCGTATTTCCCTGAGATTACTGCGCCCCCAAGTCCACGAGACGAGGTTGTTCGATGTTCGACGGAACATGATCGAACGTCACCTGTGCACGGCCGCGCATCTGGGCAACACCTGTTCGCCCGCGAAGGCACAGTATAGATCTTCGAGTTTGTATGTCTTGCTACAACTTGAACAATATTTTCCCAAAGACCTCACGTAATAGCAGGGGTCATGCTATCAAGCGGTCGCCCGTCTGGAGACTTATCGGACGTCGCTGCTTTCTTGCGGTTCTAAAATTGTTGCCGTGGGGTCACATGGCTACGTGAAGGCATCAAAACCGATTGCATTGGACAGGAATCCTGCAGAAAGCCTGATGCCCGCTGTAGGCAGCTCACTTGAGCATGATGCTACAGCGTTACTCCAAAACCCATGATCCTGTGGGGTCTCAATTTGAACATTATATAAGGGGCTGAAGGGGAGATAATGTTCTTAACAGACGCACTCTGCGATGCTATTCGCATTGACAACCTCTCTTCTCTTGTTTGCCTTGCAGGATGCTGTCGCGCTGGGTCCTGTTCCTGGGCAGATCAAAAATCTGGTGACATTCGGCGATTCCTATACAGACGTGGTAAATAATCCATCCAGGAAAGTATATAGCCCCGGATGATACTCACCGTCGTATCTTCTCAGGCCGCACCCGGTGACGCTGGAGTCGCCTGGCCGATATACGCAGCAAGAGATGGGAATTTCAACCTCTTCCCCTTCGCAAGATCTGGTGCGACATGCTCCAACAATCTGACCGATAGGCCCTTCCCTTCGGTGTTCGAGAGCCAGCTGCCATTGTATTTCACGGAAAAGAGCAATGGCTCGTTGCGCTTAGATGCTCTGGACACGATCTACACGCTTTGGATCGGGACCAACGACGTCGGTGTTAATGCACTATTGACAGGGTCGGGAGCTCCAGGAGTCACCCTCGTTGATACCGTCTCTTGTGCGATAAACTGGATCACAACGTTGTATAAAAGTGGTGCAAGGAATTTCCTGTTTCAAAATGTCGGCAGTCGTAGTGTTTATTATGGTGTTAAGAATGAGATCACTGATATATGCACTCACTAGATGATTCCATTGCAACACACCATCCTATATTCCGCAGACTCCTACGAAAATCGGTATTGGACAGGCGCACGAAACACAACGGAATGGAGTGTGTTCATGACAGAATTAGTCAACACTGGCAATGCTTTGGCCAAACTTATGCTACAAGCCTTGCCTGCAACCCATCCTGGCGCGCATATTGGTAGGAGCTTGCACCATGTTTATGCATTTTCGACGTCTCACAATACTTTCTGTAGGTCTCTTTGACTCGTACGGTCTGTTCTCGGACATTCTTGCCCATCCGCAGCTGTATTTGAATGGCACCGCTCCGCTGAATACGACGGGAGCGATCCGTTCCTGCATCTTCAAGGAGGGAGAAGACACATCCGACACAGGATCATGTACTATCGCGACTGGGACAGCTGTCGATAGCTTTGTATGGTGAGAATTCCTTTCTCAAAATTCGATGCCGAATGAGACTCACAACGGAATGCAGGTTTGATGAATTACACCCTTCTGAGCAATCGGATAGGGTTGTCGCAAAAGAGATCTCGGCTGCCATCCGTAGAACATCTGAGAGTTGGACAACGTGGTTCAGCTGAGGAAGTGCTTGTTGTCCTATATAAAAATAGACATAGCATGGCACGAAGTAGGAGGGAAAGAGACGATGGTACCTACCGATGTTAATAAGATGTCGCAGCCATCTACATTTGAAACAACGCATAAATGCGAACCAGATCACGAGAGATTACTAGATGACCACAAACTGAATGGGTCAGACGCCCGCGAGGTTGACTGATATACAATTATGAGATCGTCAACAAGAAGCTGACATGAATAAAATACTATGGTAGCAGGTAAATCGTCCGATGCGCATAATCTTACAGCTCCTCGTCCACGTAATTGGCCATGGGGTCTTCTGTCATCCGACGGTTCATTCGATAGGCCTCTGCAATGACCGTCAGTACCCATCGTGTGCAAAACGTAAAGTGCAACTTACCGAGTTCCTCCTCCGTAACCTCGTGACTGTCGCCAGCTTTCTTCTTCTTGCCGCCCCATTCTTCCTCTTCATCCCTTCCTTTCCGTTTCCTTTCCCTCTCCGCCCTGAGCGCCTGCGTCAATTTACTCTCGTCAATCTTCACTTCACCCTCACCCAACCGTCTCTTCGAGAACAACTCTTCCGCCTTTTTCTGTCTGTCATCCGAACCACCAAGATCAGGCTTCGGAGCTTCCGATGGTTCATCCTTTGATGAGGAGGCGAGTAAATTCTGGGCAGATGAGGCTTTCGCTGCTTCGATACCAGCTTGGCCCGTGCAGTAGGAGATATGGATGGAGGAATGACAACAGGCATAGCCCCACAAGCCAGAACTGGGTTCATACCATGAACCCCAAACCGCAGTATGGTTGTTGGTATAAACTGGAGTAACGTTAAATTTGGCGTAGGTAATTGATGATGATAACGCGACGTACCATCTTCTAGGTATTTTGAACGAGCCTTGGCCCTCTCTTTACCCTTAACGACCTGCCCTGCTCGAGAGAACTCAACATATTCCTCAGTCTGACCTTGTAGAAGCTCTTTCGGAGCTTTCTCCAGATATTGCTCTCCGCCGTACTTTGCGAGGATGCTGACTTTTGTGGAGTCCCTTAGCTGCTCTTTCTTCTTTTGATACTCTTGATGTAATAACTGCCCCTGCGTGGGATTGGCGTTCATATGAACATCATTACCGCGCGCAGCAGCGTTCCAGGCGAAGAGCTGCAGCTGCTGAACGTCAGGGGCTTCGCCAGAGTACCTAAGGAAATTTTCCCCTGCGAAGAGAGCCTTAAAATATGACGTTATTAATGCCACAGGACTACAGTTATGGTAACACACCTCTTCTTCGGGAACGTCCCTGAGTGGATTGTCACGCATGGAGCGAGTCTTGGGGTCGTAGTAAGCACTCTCAGGATCCAGGTTGATGAGATACTTTGCAGTATCTTCTCGAATACGCAGGTTTCGAACAGTGATTCGGGTCTTCGTGTCGAGCTTCTGACCAACAGCGTCTGCTGCTTCAGCATACTTGTCCGTGTCTTCGTCCTCTTCATCGCTGCTTCCGAAATCATCATCTTTCTTCTCTTCCCCCTTACCCGCCTTTGCGACCTTCCTCACTGCTGCTAAGTCCGTTGTAGTCTGCTTATCAATTTCCTCTTCCCTGATCTTCTGCCTCGCGGCTTCCACTGCGGCATACTCATCATACACTTTCCTGTGTTCACTTGGATCATAGCCGTTCCACCGATCGCGCTTCGCATCGTACCCCGATGCCACATCTTGTATAATTTCGTCTGGAGCAATATCCTTTCCGGTAAACCTCGCACCACGCTTCCGAGGCCGTTCTAGACAATCCACCTTTTTATGTGTTACAGCACCGCAATTCTCACATGCTCCTTTCCTATATTTCTTTGCAGCGGGCCCTGCTTTGGCGCCGCGATCATACCAGTTATCGAGCTTGTCGGCAGAGCGATCGTACTCTGGGATACGTTGATGACTCAATGAAGGTGCACCTGTGTCGAGATACCATGGCGCCTGGGCGATGTATTCTGCAAGAATGCTTCAGTAGGGACTTGTACTGGCAGAAAGCATAGTTGACTTACGAGGAATATGAGGATTGATAACCTTGCCCTCTTCGTCCACTGCAGCTGGGGCGGTACCGGCCTTTCGAGCGGCATCAAGGTCTTTCTGCCTACGGAACTCCTCCCGGGAGAGTTTCCCAGTAGCTAGTAATATGTATTAGCTCGTAGTCAAGTAAGGAGAGTTCTTAGCGCACCTGATGCCGAGGCCATATGAATGAGATTTTGGGTGGTGGAGAGCCTTGCTCGAGAAAGAGCAAGCCTAGGTTCAGTAAGCGCGAGAAGGGGAATATTTGGCTCTATTTGGTCAAGGTCCACTGGTTAGACAAAAAAAAACATGATAGTGACGAGATTCGAACTCGCGCGGGAAACCCATCACGGTTTGAGCCTTGACCTAAACGTGACGCCGTAACCACTTGGCTACACTACCGACATCGTTGAGTCCTTTTCAGCGGTCATACTAGGTTGAGGAGCGGCCACACCTGAAACACGCAGCAATAATTGATTAGTTGCCATCTTCAGTCAGAATTGTAGCGTTGCGTTGCCTGGCTCTGCCCTTCCACCTTATTCTTCACCACCGTATCCTTCCTCAAGTTCATCGACTCACTCGATGACTTCTATGCATCCAGGACTTGCCCGTCCGATGGGTCCGCGGATTCAACGCGCAGCGTCTCCTGCACCCCCATACAATTCACCAGATGGTGCATCTGCTCGCAAGCTCGCGAATGCCAGTGCAACCGAAACTTCTTCATTACACACGAACGGCACTTCGAATGGCTCGTCCTCTCTATCAGTGCCTACTGAACATTCTCTATCTCGCTCCCCAACCCCTACTATCTCACTCCGAATTCCAGGGCAATCTGGGAAGCCTAAGCTTTCCCTGCCGAAACTGCAGTTTAGTAACGGCGAAGGACCTTTTGCCGGTGGCTACGCAGGGGGACCCAATAATGCCAACGGTTCCTATTCTCCTCATCTGAATAGTGGTATAGCAGTGAACTCAGCCGAGAGCGAGCCCACCATCCGACCGCAGCAAACTATCTCACCCCAGCCAAAACCCCCTCCTCCAGTCTCAGTCTCAATAAAGGATTTACGTCAAACTGTCGAAGAGTTTGATCCATGGTCGGACGATATGTTTGAGGAGCTTGACCGACTGGGTGAAGGCGCGGGGGGCACCGTCTACAAGGTGCGAGACCGGCGCACTGGTGCCATCATGGCACGTAAGGCGATTACTATGCATGAAGCGCCAATGAAACAACTGCTGCGAGAGATCAAGATCATCTCATCTACATCGCATGTTAACATCATCAAGTTCTACGGAGCTTACATCTCGCCGTCGTCGAGTGAGCTTAAAGTCATGATGGAATTCGGCGAGGGTGGCAGCCTCGAGTCTGTTGGCAAACGTATGAGGACGATAGGAGCTCGAGTAGGCGAGAAGGTTGCAGGGCGTCTTGCTGAGGGGGTATGTTTTTCGGCGATGCATATTGATCGGTCCACTGATACCACCGATCGTCTACTTGTGCAGATCTTGCAGGGGCTGGCGTACTTGCATTCGCAAAAAACCATTCACAGGGACATCAAGCCGCCGAACGTTCTTTTGACCCGCGAGGGCATTGTCAAATTATGTGACTTCGGTGTTTCAGGAGAGCTGATCAACTCGAATGCCGGTACATTCACAGGCACGAGTTTGTATATGGCGGTAAGTACTCCCCCGAAAAGTAACAATTATTCCTGATGTCCTCGCTACAGCCTGAACGACTGTCGGGCGATCAATATAGTATCTGCTCCGATGTGTGGTCTACTGGCATCACACTACTCGAACTTGTCCAAAACCGTTTCCCCTTTCCAACTGACCTTTCGCAGATCGAACTGATGATGTACATCACTCAGAACGAGGTATGCCGACCCGACTTCCTAGTTTCATTAATTCTAACATGCGGTATCCAGCCTCCTGAACTAGAAGACGACGACGACGCAACCTATAGTCCGGAAATGAAGAATTTCCTCAAAGTGGCGTGCGTATTGTTCATAACGTGTTGATAGGCTATTCTCGCTCACATGTCGCAGTCTGACACGCGACCCCAACGCACGACCAAACCCTAGTCTAATGCTGGCACAACCGTGGATAGTTAGTGTAATGCAGCAGGAGGTCAATATGGCTGCCTTCCTACGGCAAGTTTGGGGCTGGAAGAAACCCAGTCGAAAGCCTGGCGACACGTACGTTTCTATCTCATGCACACTCCTTACTCCCATCTTTTCTCCTTCCTTCTAATTCTCCGCCATTCTGTTTCTTTGCTATTCATAACGTTCCCTTTTTTGTTTTTTTTTGTTCTAGGCCCCCCATATCCCGTTTGGGCCGCATACTTGCGCGTTTATCTTGCTTCCACAACCTTTCACATCCCAATCCCGATCCCGATCCAGATGAAATTGGTGGAAATGATATTGACTCCCTTTCTCAATACACAGCTCTGCGTCCCGGCCGAGTTCAAGCCACCGCGACCGTCCAAGTTCAGGCCACCGCGATACCCTAGAAAGGTCCATGGCGGATCTACGCGTGACGGACTTTCCCCCAGTCGGAGATAGCTGAGCTCTCTCCGCAGCTCTATCTTGTACCTCACATGGACTCATACTGCAGACGTACAATTCTACCTGTAGTCTAGCCTCACCATTTGCTTCGGTCTCCTCTTTATTCAGTCATCGCACATCCACCATCTCCCAATCCTGCCAGCAACTAACCCCGCATTCCTGTCGTTGACATATTTTGCTGCCGTTACCTCGTCTGAAATTTCTCTCTTTTCGCAATTGGTCAATCGTGTACATCCTTCCCATTCACTCGTACCAGTCTGATTCACTGTCTCAATATTCCCCGTAAAATTTTACTCCCCCATTTTGTGTATCTATCCTGGATTTCTGTCGTTGTCTGATCTGTGGTTTACTACGACTTCAAGGTCTTGCCATGTTATAGCACGTTTTCGCAATTTGCATTGTCCCTGTCTTCACAGAAAGCTTAGGCCCTTAGGTAGCACAACAGGATAACAAAGGTATGGGTACAACGAGAGAATCAAGATTTTTCAATTACCACGTTATGAATGTCCCAAGATTCAAACTACAACAGGAGCTCCATCGAGATCGTCGTCCATAGGCTCGCCGTCCACATCTGCATCATCAAGCGGCACTCCGTCAACGTCGTCCATGGCGACGCCGTCAACATCTTCCATCGGCTCGCCATCCACATCATCGATAGGTTCGCCATCCACATCTGTCGCAAGTGGCTCGCCATCCACATCGTCTACAGGCACACCATCAACATCGCTTCCTTCGTCCATAGGTTCTCCATCATCGTCATCTGTTATGGCAGGGGGGGCACTGACAACCTCTGCAGGCTTGAATGAACTGGCTTTGAATTTGGCAACAAACGAGGTTGCCTCTTCCTTTGCAGGCGTGACCATCTCTTCCTCCTCCTCCTCGGCGTCATCTGTAGTCATTCCTTCTAACCTCGCTCGTAACTCGGCAGTGAAATCCGGGGGGAAGACAATCCAGTCCTCCCAAATGTCCACGATTGACGTGATCTGCTTCTTGAACGTCTCGGCAGTAATGCGTCCGGGGAAAGAATGATAGATGGTAGACAAATGATCGAACACAATGCCCAAGCGGGACTGGAATTCTTGCCGGAACTTCCATGCCATGGGTAAGGGAGCTGCTGAATTGTGCAGTATGTCGCAGATGAGATAAAGGCGGGCCACTTTACGAGGGACCGGAGTGCCATCGACAAGTAGAGAGGAGATGATGATGTCAACTACCTGAACCACATACCGAACTCTTCAAAACGAATCCTATGAATCGTGTAGATTTACTGACCTCTGAAGCTGCTTCAGCGTGTTCGAGGCTGAATGCCATACATCGAGCTAGTTCACCGCGTCTACCAGAGAGGGCACGCAACATCGCCTCGAATCGCCGCCTCGCAAGTCTGCCCAGCTGGTTCTTGCGTCCATGTTCGCGTTCTGAATCTTCGGCTGAATCCGTCGAATATACGGAGTTATACCCCTTTGACAGGCTCGTGCTCAGTCGGATGATGAATGATACACATGATGATTACTTACCTCGTCGTCAAACTCAGGGTCAATCGCCCTGCCTTGCTGTAGAAGAGATCGATACAATTTATATCTACGATGCTGCATAGCCGTTAGGAATCGGCGGTTTAATGTGGACGGCTTAGTGGCACTCACTCCAGGTCTTATGAAACTGTATTTCGGGTTAGATTGCTCGCGCTCCTGCAAAATCTTCTCATATTCAGCCCCATGACCTTTGACCTCTGCTGCAACAGTCCTGATAAACTGCTCTGAAGTTTCTTCCTCTTCTCGTGAGGGACTACGCGAATGCCTGCGCGGCGAACGGCTATCATATCGCCTTGATTTACCATACGGGTCGCGAGCCCCTCGGTGACCAGGGCGAGCCGGAGAACGAGACCGACTGTAAGAAGGGCTACGCGATTTACGTGAAGAGCGATGCCCTCTACCGGGGTCATATGACGGTGAAATGGATTGAGATGGTGAGCGAGAGTATCTGCCGGCGGGACTTCGACTTCTTTGCCGCCTTGGGGATTTACTGGCAGATCGAGAGCGAGATCGCGAATGTGAATGCGACTTCTTCACAACTGCAGTGGGACCGAGTGAGCAACGCACTGTCTAGTAAGGTAAGCGAGTACGTACCATACATCGGTTTTGCGGCTACAGGGACAGCCTTGCTCCAACCTACCCTCAGAATAGAACCGCCCCAGTCGAACCCGTCCAGCTCACGTAGAGCACCTTCAGCGTCTTTTCGTTTCATGTAAGCTACGAATCCGCTCAAACCAGAATTTTTCGTTCGCCTGGTAGTTGTCATGTCAGCACCTGGGCCGACTGTACCGTCCCCTCGAGGCCACATGATTTTAACCTGTAACGGTCTTGTCAGAACAGCATCAATAGACTACGACTGAGACCTACAGAGCCGACCGGACCTATGCGAGCAAAAAACATTCCTAGGCTCTGCTCATTGACGTAAGGAGGTAAGTTGGCAACGAATATATTAGAAGTCTATATAATGAGCTGAGTGGATTGAAACGAGCATAGATGGAAAGACTGAACCTCAGGGTCCCCGCGGTCCTTACTCCCACTTTGGCCTTCATATGCTGCCATAGATGTGATAGATCTTCCTTGCGTAGCTAACACACTTGCGCAATTGAGCACAACAAGGGGGTAGCCATTATGGTACTACTGACCATGTCTACCAAATTTGGATTCGCGACTAGCCTGTTCTCTGTAACGATGTCTTTAGCATCAGAGCAGATAGAAGCAGAACTTACTCGTGTCTTACCGCTTTATTTCTTCCAAGAATGAATCCATCGCACGCTTCCCTTTGGGTTTCGGCGCAATAGCAGGAGGCGATGAAGGCTAATTATCACCACATACAAAGTAGTCAGTGCTAGCAGTAGCTTTGTCCAAGATAGTTGTACTCACAGCCTCATCCTCTTCAAACATTCGCGCGGTACGCGACGGTTCACCTCGAGGTTTCGCTGCTGGTTGATATAAAGCTTCCTGTCCTGATTTGACAAAGGCCGAGCCCGCCTTTTTGCGTTCTGCTTCCTCGCCTTGGAATGCATCCAAGAACTCTGCGTACGCCTTGGCGGCATTCTCTTCTTCCTCCCTGCGTTTCGCTTCGGCGGCTTCCTTTTCCTTCTCTCGTTTGGATTTTCTTACAGTTCCCTGGGTATAGTGAGACAGCTTCTGGTCATCGACTGGCTTTTGCTAGTGGACAGAAACGGATCGGTGAGCTTGCAAGCAAGAGAAATAAGCTTGTATCCGTCGCACTGGGAACGAAGGCTCTTCGTCATCGTTGTCAAAGAAGGCTGCAAGTTTTGATTTGGTTTTGTCCATGGCCAGAACACACCAAGTAGTAGACAACCGTGTTTTGAGGAGAAATACCCTAAATAGAATGAAAGGAGGGCGAGCTGGACAAACAATCGGCTGAACTGCAAATGGGCGCCCGATGATACAGCGCTTGAGCGTCTTTCTCAATACCTTGTACTAGGACCCCGGCAAACCCGCACAGAGCTTCGATCCCGAGACACCCAGTTTGTCGGGGTCGGGGATACCGCATTTGTCGGGGTGCTAGATCGAACCTCGACCAAAAGTGTCGCAAAATCGGGTTTTTCGTATCGAACATACAAAAAAAACTCGAAATTTTCTCCCAAAAATTTGCGCAGTACATTCTGAGTTCCCGAACTTCACTTCAATATGATAGGCCATGCCGAAAACAAAGAGAAACGAGCTCAGTATCTAAACTACACACCTATTTTGCCTGCCTCTTTGCCGTGGGCAAATCTGCCTCTCCTGTGATGTCCCCAATGACACAAATGTCATATGGGGGCTGGACGTCCTCTGAATCCATGGCTGTTGGTATATAAAGAGATAGGTTTACAAATGCAATCTGAATTGGCGTATTGCTTTCTAATCTACCGCTGCTAGATCA
>MLYV02000299.1:0-16089 GCA_001913855.2 Hermanssonia centrifuga
CAAATTAATGTTTTGATCAGATTTCCTTCAGCTTTTACAAACATCTTGCACAAGAAAAGTATAGATAAGATTTAAAGCATATGTTGAGTCAGAAATATCTTAGATTTGTCACAACATATCATCAGATAAAATCAGAAAGTTTTTCTGAATTTTTACAAGAATTTTATATTGAAAGTTATGAATAAAGTTTATACTCTTTTCAACTTATTTTTGAGTTTTATTCTAGCCAAAAATCCCCACAGATATCCAGTGTAGATTTTGCTAAAGTTGTAATAAGATTTTAGGGTAGAAAAGCTAAGACAAAATTTAAAGCATATTTTGAGTCAAAAATATCTTAGATTTGTCACAAAATATCATCAAATAAAATCAGGAAGTTTTCTGAGTTTTTACCAGAATTTTATATTGAAAATTATGAATAAAGTTTATACTCTTTTCAACTTATTTTTGAGTTTTATTCTAGCCAAAAAACCCCACAGATATCCAGTGTTTAGATACAACGCAATTCATGATTTTGAGTCCCTGTGGTGGCTTACGACCTACTACGTGTTTAAAATGGAGGCCGTAGTGGACCGAACGAGTACATCCCTACCTAAGCCGCAGCTCAAGAACTTAGAACAACAGTGCGCCCACGCAGACAAGCTATCCTACAATTGCAATTGGAGAGATGTGGTGATGCTGAACACCGACACCTTCATTGAGAGCGTACATGCTCTCGACCCGTCTGTCAGGCCATTCGGAATGATAATGGAACAATGGCAGAAGAAAATCCTCAGAGCCTATTACCAGGCTGAAGAAAATCCTCAGAGCCTATTACCAGGCTGAAGAAAATCCTCAGAGCCTATCACCAGGCTGAAGAAACCCTCATTCCGGACACCAAATCTGCAATGCAGGGCCTGTACAGTGAATTTGCGAAAGACCTAATCTGGATTTTGGACGCCCTCACAAGCAAGACCATGATGACCGAGGAGATATGGGCCAGCGACGAGCCTGTGGTTGTAACTGTAGCAAAAGAAACGTCGAAGCGCAAAAGGGACTCGGAAGGAGAAGGAGAAGACAAGGATGAACCAGAAGTCGCAGGACCTGATGCTCCTCGCTCACAAAAAAGGGCGAGGAAGATCCGTCATCTACAGACCGTGGATGGTCCAGCTGCACGGACACGAGCTCGTCTAGAGGCAAGATAAGGCCATGGTGATACTACTTCGCAAATGTGTTGTTTTCTCTACCCGTGATAATGCTCCAAGATGTTGGACTTTTCTATATTTCATCGGACATGGACGACACCGTACTTACTGTATATAGAAGTGCCTCGGGTTGCGCCACAACACGAGGCTAGCGTTTACATAAGCGCCTCAGCTTTGCGCTGGCGGCGACTGCTTGTACACCTCAGTTTTCACTCTCTACGAGAATCGGAATTGAGGTGAGTATACCTAGGCTGCTACATATGGACACTAGCTAACTTAGTGTAGTCATTCCTCTTTGTTCTTGTCTGCTATAGGTACATACAAATGTTTAGTTTTCACTCTCTACGAGAATCGGAACTGAGTCATTCCTTTTTGTTCTTGTCTGCTATAGGCTGCGAGTGCACCCTCCGCTTAACACGAATAGGTTATGGGCCCCGCCCACTCGCTATAACTATCAGATCAACCACTCTTGTTATAAACTCACCGGTTGCCCCTCATGACCACCATCTACCCTGTTGCCAGGTCTCACCAGCCGTCGAGCCGTCTATATGACGTGCCCTCACTCGAGAACGACGGTGCGAACTTCCAGACGTGGAAGTACCGGATCTTGATGATCCTGGAGATGCGAGAACTGATGGGATATGTAGATGGCACAGCAGTTGCTTCCGGACCTTCGCTGCCATTGCAGCAGTCTAAATACCTGCAAAATGATAAGGAAGCATGCGCGCAGATCACGCTTACCCTCAAGGACGAGCCATTAAACGGAGTCCTCCATACTAAGATGGCTAAGGAGGCCTGGGATAAGCTCAACACCCAATACGAGGGTAAAGGGAAGCAAACCATTGCTTTCCTTATTGGCGACCTCTTCCGTGGCACCCTTTCAGACGAAACTGCGCTTGAGCCGCAGCTAAACACAATGCGCCAGAAGGGCTATATTCTTTCCTCACTCGGAAAAGTGCTTGACAATTCGCTCATCGCTGTTGCCATGGTCATCTCTCTCCCCCCTTCCTACGCCGTTCTTTGCACCATCCTAATGTCTACCGATGACAAACTCACCACCGACTCCGTCATAAATGCAATACTCACTGAGGAGAAATCGCGGCAAGACGGATAGGCAACAGCGCTACTAGCGAGGGCTGGAAATGTGAAGTCAAAATTGAAGATGAAACGAGATGAGAAGAAGAAGAAGCGATGTGATTACTGCAAGAAGCTAGGTCACATCAAAGACAAGTGCCAGAAACTCAAGTCTGATGAAGCTTCGAAAGAGGATCACGGAAAGGGCAAAGGCAAACTCACCACTAAGATAGCATCTACACGCTCGGACGACGATGAATTCCTGCAACTCTTCATGGCACAGGCCCTTGCCAAGCGGAAAGACATGTCTAGCAAATGGTTAGTCGATTCTGGTGCCTCAGCACCAATGAGCTCGCAACGCCACTGGTTCAGCACATACTGAACCCTCGCTACTCCCAAACGTGTCTGGCTTGGTGACGAGAGGTTCATCAAAGCAGTCGGTGTTGGAAAGATCCATCTTGCCCTTGATCTAGGAAATGGTCAGGTTAGCAAGACTGTCTTCCAAGATGTCTACCACATACCTGAGCTCCATGGAAACCTCCTCTCTGTCTCACGTCTTGACGGTCTTGGTTACACATGCATGTTCCGCAACAGTGCATGTAGAATCTATGATACCAAGAAAACACACGTCGGACTGGCTCACCTATCAGATGGTCTCTACATCCTCGCAGCTACTCCTTCCCCACAAATTCACGCACATACTGCAGAACTAGATATCTCGGTCAGTGACGACGAGGATTTGACCCTCACTGCCCACCTTGCTACCACATTGAAGGCAGACGTTCACACATGGCATCGTTGCCTGGGACACCTCAACGTGAACAGAGTCCTGAAGATGATCTGTCAAGGGACAGTCAAGGGAATGGAAGTTGCTTCTGGACATACCAAGGACAGATTGCCGTGTACGCCATGCCTTGAAGGAAAATTGGCTCGCAAAGCAATACCAAAGGCCTCAAATGTTGAAAATCCGCGGATCCTCTACTGTGTATACTCCGACCTGTGTGGACCGTTCCAAACGCAAACTCGTTCTGGCTACCGCTACTTCATCACCTTCATCAACGGAAAGT
Source organism: Hermanssonia centrifuga (assembly GCA_001913855.2). NCBI lineage: Eukaryota > Fungi > Basidiomycota > Agaricomycetes > Polyporales > Meruliaceae > Hermanssonia > Hermanssonia centrifuga. The sequence continues at coordinate 3,323 of MLYV02000299.1, forward strand.
CCCATTATCTCGCTGTTTATCTTTTGAAAACCAAAGATGAGGCTCTCTCGCACACGAAGGCGTTCGTCTCACAAGCTGAAGTTGAGACAGGAGAAAAGATGAATTTCCTCCGAAGCGACGGCGGTGGCGAGTATGAATCTAGAGAATTCCAGGCATACCTCCATCAAAAGGGTATTCACCATGAAAAGACAAATGCTTACACGCCACAGGAAAATGGGGTCGCGGAACGCATGAACCGCACAATTGTCGAGATGGCACGGACTATGCTCAAGGATTCCGCAATGCCGAACTCCTACTGGGGAGATGGGGTGCTGTACGCTACTCACATCATCAACCGCATACCTACGCGGGTACTCCCGGACGGCGTAACTCCACACAAAGCCTACACTGGAAGCAAGCCTTCGGTAGCGCATTTGCGAGTTTTCAGCTGCAAGGCACATGTTTACATACCTGATGAGAAGTGTAATAAACTTGATGCAAAATCACTTGAATGTACCCACCTTGGCTATGCTGAAAACCGCAAGGCCTATCAGTTAGTTCACAGGCCGAGCGGCAAAATCATCGAGTCTCGCGGCGTTGTCTTCCATGAAGGCTCTGCACCCAGCAGAGTTCTCATCACAGATGATTCTACATCAGAAGGCGTTAGCAACAGCGAGGAGTCGGACACGGACTCACTGAGCGGTGACTCTGATGCTCCAGACAATCCGCCGGCTGCAACTGCACGCAGCCGGACTTCTGATAGAGATCAGGATAGAGACCACCAGCAAGAGGATGGATCCGCATCCCCGGTGCCAAAGCGCACGCCAGGTGCATCTGCACGCCCAGATCTCCAACCTGAGATCCAGGAGCAAGCTAATGCACCTGTCGCCGACACCATAGACGCGGCTCAAACCCCTGCTTGACGCAGGAGGCGCAGAGCTGCTCACACACCTCCCATACCTTATTCTCAACCTCCTCCCCCTCCAGCACTCCGCCGTTTATTACGGCCAAGAAGGGCAGCTGTCCCGGATGACGATCCGCGGTACAGTGTCACTTCCTACACTAGACAACCTAGAGAGCCGGCACCAGAGAAGTCACAAGAGAGAGAAGGGAGGGAAAGAAAGCAGGAGGAGCAGCTACAGGAGCAGCTAGAAGAGAATGAGGAGACCTTAGGTGAAATTCCGTCGTCCGCTTCAGTGGGCGCTAACACAGGAAACACCGCTGGCCAATCCGGTGACGAGCACGCATGCAAGGCGTCTCTTGACAAACCGCCGCTAACTCACAAGGAAGCAATGGCAAGACCAGACGCTTCCCAGTGGAAGCTGGCGGAAATTGCGGAGATCGAGGCCTTCATCAAGGCAAAACTGTTTGTGGAGGTCAAGAAGCCTGACAGCCGTAGGCTCGTCGACTGCAAATGGGTCTACATGATCAAGCGCGGACCAAACCGGGAAATCCTCAAGTATAAAGCACGCCTAGTTGCGCGCGGATTCACCCAAATCAAAGGTATTGACTACAATGAAACTTTCGCACCGGTTTCCAAGTTTACCTCCATACGCTCACTACTGGCTCTGACAGCTCACCACGACCTTGAGATCCACCAGATGGATGTCAAGTCAGCATTCCTCAACGGTGATCTAAACAAGGAGATTTACATGCAGTGTCCACCGGGTTTTGAAGCTAAAGACGGCAAGGTCTGGAAGCTCAACAAGTCTCTCTATGGCCTTAAGCAGGCCAGCCATGAATGGTACAAGCGCGTTTGTGCCGAATTCAAAGCCATGGGTTTTACTCGCTCTGACTACGACCACGCCATATTTTTCAAACTCGAAGACGGTCACCTTCTCATTGCTGCTGTTTATGTGGACGACATGCTCTTAGTTTCCGACCACACACCCATGATACAAAAGCTAAAATCTGATCTCTCAACACAATTCAAAATGACTGACCTGGGTGAAGCACACTGGATCCTCAATATGGAGATAGTGCGCGACCGACCTCGTCACACCCTCACACTCACACAGCGGCAGTACACCGAGACTATTTTAAATCGTTTCGGTCTAGCCGACTGCCGACCTCTTTCCACCCCAATGGTTCCAAACAAGAAGCTCGAGAAACTCAGCGAACCGGAGGATGGAATAGACGTCAAGCTCTATCAGAGCATGCTAGGCTCACTGTCAACTGATGTATGCCATGACAGGAACACGTCCTGACCTGGCCTACACAGTGGGCGTACTCAGTCAGCATTCTGCAACCCCTGGCAATGCTCACATAAATGCCATGAAACGTGTCTACCGGTACCTTCGAGGAACATCAGACTACAGGATTGTTTACTCGTCCGAACGTCACTCGGACCTTATCGTATATGTAGACGCAGACTGGGCAGCTGATGTTAGCAGCCTGCAATCCATAACTGGATATGTCTTCCTGCTGGCAGGAGGTGCTATTAGTTGGTCATCAAAGAAACAATCTTCGACAGCGTTATCGATGACGGAGGCGGAATATATGGCCCCATCGGATGCCTCAAAGGAGGCAATTTGGCTCCGTGGCTTACTCCATGAATTTGGACGACTGAATTCTTCCTACTCCGTGCCGCTGATGATCGACAATCAATCCGCAATCGCGCTCGTCAAGAATGCAGAGTTCCATAGCCGGACGAAACACATTGCCATTCGGTATCATTTCATTCGTGAAATTCATGACCGCGGAGATATCCTTGTTGAGTACTGTCCAACTGGAGATCAGGTGGCAGATATTATGACAAAAGCGCTGGCTAGGGAAAAGCATGAACACTTTGTGGATGGAATGGGGTTATCTTACCACGTCCGCTGAGTGGGCGTGTTGGACTTTTCTATATTTCATCGGACATGGACGACACCGTACTTACCGTATATAGAAGTGCCTCGGGTTGCGCCACAACACGAGGCTAGCGTTTACATAAGCGCCTCAGCTTTGCGCTGGCGGCGACCGCTTGTACACCTCAGTTTTCACTCTCTACGAGAATCGGAACTGAGGTGAGTATACCTAGGCTGCTACATATGGACACTAGCTAACTTAGTGTAGTCATTCCTTTTTGTTCTTGTCTGCTATAGGCTGCGAGTGCACCCTCCGCTTAACGCAAATACAAGATTCCTCCGTGAACCAATGAAAAGCATCTTCTAATTTGTCCTTACAGGTGCACGCACCACTGAAAATGTAGAGACTTTATCTCTTTTATGTGGCATGCAATACGAAAGGCGGTTTTGATTAGCGGTAGCCTTAGGGCCTTAATCTACGGTAGCATCCTCACTTCCATCGACATAGCAGACGGGAACTCATCTCCAGGCCATCATATAACTTGAACTTCCGGAGTGGACGAAAAGGCTGGTACTGGATTGCTCATGTCAGTGTGGTGTTCAAGGAAATGCGCAGCCTGAGCCGTTCAACCCCGGTGGGTGGCAACTGGGCTCGAGTCCTAGCGGGTGACTCTCTCGGTAGTCTCCCTTGCAGACTTCAGCCAGGGTTCGAACCTGTGTCTCGGTGCCTACGGCGGACGGCGGATATTCCTGTCTGACGTGTCGAGTAGTCAGCTACAGCCGTCTCGGCAGATCACGTTATATGTTTGTTTATCCGAAAAGGCGTGTATACATCGCGTTCTAGTGTGTATGTTTCCTCCCCATTAGCTGTATTCTACAATATAATATGAATTTGAGTCCCACCAATGGCTTCGGATTCTGGCTTATTGGACGAGCGACCCCATAGTCAATTCACAGTGTGGTAGACAAAGACAGTGGCGAACGGTTGCAGCTATCTCAGCAGGCTCCAGGCGGATCGGCAAATGCCGCGTTGCGTATCGACTACCACCTGCCGTATAAGGGAATTCAAGGTTCCTAATCCGGACTACTCGACAAGACCCCCGCGTCAGAAAACAGACTATCTCTCGGGCCGCCGGCCTCCATATTCTCCTTTGCTGTATAGCGCCCGGCCACGCCCGCGAGGTCGTCTTTATGCCACACTGCTCTAGCCACACTGGGAAAATACAGGTGACCGGAAGAGCTACTGGTGAGTATAGAGCAGGTAGCTTATCTATCAATTCTCGCGGTCTGTTGAAGAGAGACACAGTGGTCCCAATGGACCGCCATTCCCGGCTTGTACTGCTTGCGGCATGCCAGTGGCTCGTCAGAATGTCGCGGCCTATCACCCCGCCTCCCACTGACAAGAGATTTCACGATCCTTCCATCAAAAACACACCCACCATCTCAAGAAGGACACACGGTACCATATTCCATCAGTCACTCCTCGCAGACAGACGGTTATACAATTTATTGGACAACAACGGAAAGGTTATTCTGGTCTCACCGGAATACTTTTTCAATGCCGTAATTCCCTTAGTGAGCACATCCCGTGTTGACACTGTCATAGAAGGACTACAGGCGGCGGGACTCATCGTGGACGGCAGGTGGTGCGCATTTCCCCAGGATCCTTCCAAGTCGCGCAAGAACGAAATAGAGACCTTCAATCCTTTGATCGAGATTACTGATGCAATAGCGACACTCGGAGCAGGCAAGGACCGCGCCTCCCTCGTCACATACGAGAGCAACCCTTATGCTATACCTTACTCCAGTTTACGTCAAAATTCCACTCATCCTGACGGATATTTCATCCTCAAGGAACGCAATGGCAATCGTTGGATAGACATATCCGTCACCGCCGAGTTTAAGAAAGCGAATGGTTACGAGCAAGTGACCGATGTAGGTCCCATTCTATTATGACAAGTCATGGAGTGCTGAATATTATTTATGTCTAGAATATCAATAAAATGGTATGGAGTCTTCTGCAGGCTAGTCGGGATGATGCACGGAAACGGTGCACCTTCGGTTTTACCATTGAAGACACTGACATGCGGTGCTGGTACTGGAATCGGGGGACGCTGCTAGTAACAGAGCCATTCAATTTCATCACCGTGAGTGGAAAGCTTTGCCAGTGATATTCCCGCTGATTATATGATGTATAGGATCATGCACGAATTGTTCGCTTTTTTTGGCCATGACATTTGGCACTGAGGAAGAGCTTGGATGGGATACAACGATGAAACGCCTCAAAACTGACCCAAACGTCCTTGACATCACTGTGCGATCTGCCACAAAGAGGAAGTCTGTGTATCGTACCATCAAGATGCTCTCCGATTACAGAACAGACTCCTTGGTCGGCCGAGGCACGCGAGTCTGGGAAGCGGTTAGGCTCGAAAAAGGTCAACCTGTTGGGCCGCATTGTGCGCTGAAAGACGTCTGGGTCGAAGTTGATCGTCGTAGGGAAGGCGATATCCTCAGAGATATTCTGGACACGGACACACCGACGAAGGATCTGAAGAAGTTTTTTTTTACGGTGAATCGTGACGGAGATGTCCTCGTTCAGGACGGGAGGCCGGACGATACATTTTCTGTGATGATGCGTGGACAGCTACTACCAGATGATGTTCTAGCCTTCGACCTCACTCCTCCAGCTCCGGCTCCTATTTTGAGCGAATCAAGCAAAATGGCCACGGGTAGTCCTGCTGCCTGGGAGGAAGTCAAGGTTGTTCGGATGGAACCCTCGTTGCCCTGCGCCAAACGACACTACAGAATCGTTTTCAAGGAGGTCTGCAAGCCAATATGGGAGGAAACTTCCCTTCATACCATATTTCAGAAACTCGGGCAGGCTGTGTACGGTAAGCTTAGCCTTTAATATTATATAAATACCTCCCTAACAGTTTTATCCTAGCGCTAAATATGATGCACACCAGCGGTTGGGTCCATCGGGACGTCAGCACTAGCAATATCCTTATCGATGCTACTGGGCGGGCCAGACTAGCAGATGTCGAGCACGCGAGGCATACGCACGATACTTCGAGTATGCATCCAGTCAGAACGGTCCGTCCGTACTCTTCGCACTTTTCAATATTTTTGACTGAACTGTCTCCAGGGCAACGCAGACTTCATGGCCGTAGAAGTGGCGCAGAATCAATACTTGTTTCGTTCGAAGGAGAACATAGTCCCTCAGAGAATCGAATCAAATCCGAAGGCAGCACCTTGCCTCAGTACCGACTTCGATGATCCATCCAGTTCTCAGAAGAGTACGCTCAGGGTGGATACTCCCCCTCCTCCTGTATACATTATCATGCCAAAATTTCCGGAGAAACCCACGGCCACGACGTTCAAGTTCTGGTACAATTCTTTGCATGATATGGAGTCAATCATCTGGATCGTGCTATACTTCGTGGTCAAGCGAAGCCTGGTTATCCACGACAACAATTTCAACGCAACAAAACAAAACAACTTAGCCGCTCTATTGGTTTTCTCCAATAGCACCGCAAGGCAGGAATTCCTCAAAGATGCGACGCTCCGTCTCTTGAGCGATCTTCATCCTTCTGTCCACGCGGTTACTACGGCATTATCAGCATGGGTTGCAAAACTTGTGTCCGAATACGAGAAAGTGGAAAAGGATATTTCTTCCATTTCCCACCTAGTTGCAAATGGTCTCTGCACGTTAATCCATCAGGACATTCGCACGATATGCCAGATGAATCAACTGTGTGATGTTCAGATCGTACCAGTTCGCAGGGTTGTTGAGAAGCGGGACGGAGACGACTCCAAGGAGAACTGTGACATTCAGGCTCGGACAGCCGCAATAAAAGGCAGTTAGAAGTTGTGGTGGCGTCTGTTGTTGCAAAGAAGCCAAAGTTGTCGATGTCGTAAGACATTTCGTAAGAGAATAATATAGCATTTTACCATCATACTTATATCTATTTCGCTTTGGGAAATGTTCTAGTATGCTCAAACCTTTGCGCTCAAGCTTCTTGAGGTTTGGCACTAACAGTACTTATGCATTCACTGGGCCGCCTGATGAGAAATGACATCTCAGATCTTTAAAATCAGCGGCCCGATCAGCCGGTTGGCGCCACAGCGTTTATCACACGCTGTGGCCTTCAAGCATACTATCAACTTGAATGTGATACTATGCAAATTCAAGTTCGTCGACAAACTCTACCTCTGTCACCATGGCTTCCCCCACCGAAACTCACATAAAAGCTCGAGAATATGGAGTGGTCGAAATCACCACCAGAGGAGACGCTATCCGGGTCTCTGCTTCGTGTTTCCTTGAGTACTTTTCGCCGCCCCTCCATCCCAGTATGGACGTGGACAAAATCATAGGCGACTTCAAACATGGCGTCAAAAGGTCCAGAAAATCTATAACAGGGAAGGGCCGTTGGAGAGGATTTGCTCAGGACCCTGCACAGTTCGGTCACCATGAACTAGGCTGTTTCGGGCCTTTAGAGGACGTGCTGAAAGCAATCACAAAGGCCACAGGTATGCATTCCTCAGTCCACCTCAAGACCAATCCACAGGCAGGACTTCTTTGTCCTGAGAGACAAGCGAATTCTCTCCCCGACGCATATCTTGTCTTAGACAACCCCTCTGGCAGACGCCCCGAATGGATGGATATTGCAGTTTCCGGTGAATACAGGAACAATAGCACTGTCGGTGACAATCGATTTGTGAGTTTTCAGCTCAGCCAGCGGGTCAGAGTTTGCACTGACTTGGGTTAGAACACTGAAAAGGTTCTCTGGAGCATGTCTAACATGTTATGCAGAGATCCCCGCCGTCGCTTTACATATGGATTCACCATCGGGAATACAGATATGAGACTGTGGTATTGTGATCGATCTCGAATCATCGTTTCAGAGCCGTTCAACTTTATTACGGTAAGTCCCACTCTGTCGTCCGTAGGACAACATTGTAATGACCACGAATGAATGTCTAGGAGCATAAATTAGTTGTGCGGTTCTTTGCCTCATTTCTCTACGCAAGGCCTGACCAGATGGGATGGGATTTCACGATGACGCCACTCCATGACAACTTGAAAGATCTTCAATACGACATCAAGGTTCAAACGCACGACGGAGAAGAGGTCTATCGTACTGTGACGCTTCTCTCCGATTCGGGGGCGCAATCACTACATGGGAGAGGAACACGAGTATGGAAGGTCGTGAGAGTGAAAGACGGTGAAGCCGTTGGGGATCCTGTCGTACTGAAAGATTCTTGGGTTGACCTTGATCGACCCCGAGAAGGCGCCATATTGCAGGAAATCTGTGGCATGGCAGCGTCTGAGCCAGTGGATAAAACCCTTTCAGATGCGTTACTCACTGTGGAATGCTATGGTGATGTCGTTATCGATGGAGACGGCGATCGGTGCATCGACCGTACGACACGGATGAACCTCTCGGACCTACCAACTCACGGCTCGGACACGGACACTGTGGTGATAAAGCTACTTTTACACTGTCATCACAAGGTGCATCATCGTGTGGTGTTCAAAGAAATCTGCCAGACGATACAGCAGCTAGTTTCGTTCCATGACAAGTTCAGAGTCCTCGGGCAAACATCTATCAGTAAGCACGTTTCTCTCAATACTTTTCTTTCTTGCTGAGGACAGTCAAGTCTTGAAGGCTCTCCACGGATTCGGATGGGTCCATCGTGATATTAGCTCAGGAAATATACTCATGGACAGTTTCGGTCGAGCAAAACTAGTCGACCTGGAGTACGCGAAGAAACTGGATGGTGGTGATAGTGTAGCTGAGACACAAGTGGTTGGTCGACTTGCACTTTTTTCAATCTGCTCACGAATGAAACGAAATTATAGGGCACATCGAAATACATGGCCGTAGAAGTTGGTGCCCGGGGATACCGCTTCAGACCTCCACTTGATCTCCCCCCTATCCCGAAAGACTATATACTGCGATCCACTGATTTCGACAGCATTTCCGAGGGTGATAGTGCGCTCAATATACCTCCACCTCCTAGACCGATACTACCAATACCAATACGCGGGCCTGTTACGCCTTTCCGGTACAATCCGATTCATGATTTCGAATCCCTTTGGTGGCTCGCAACCCACTTTATGCTGAAGATCGAGGCTCTCTACATAAACGAGCAAGGTCCGCCACCTGCGAGGTCATTGGATGAGCTGCGGGAACAGCGCAATTGGTCGCTGTTCTTATCTTATGATCGAACAGAAAGGCTAATTGCCCTATCAGACTCCGACAAGTTCCAAGAGATTCTGTGCTCTCTTCATCCCTCTGTCAAACCTTACGGATTGGCCCTGGATACGTGGAGGTCGAGAATCACTTGTGCCCATCGTCAAGCTCAACAGACGCCTATTCTAAATGCAGATGCGGCGATGCGAGGTCTTTACGACGCATTCTCGCAAGATTTGTTTACGATGGCGAATGCTCTCGCTAGAAAAACGGTCGTGACTGAGGAGTCGGAGAAGGAGCGCCTCGCTCAGCTCACCGCTGCAGCTGAAGTACAAGGAACAAGTGCCACAAAACGTAGGCTTGATACACAAATCGAGAGCCACGAAGACGACAGGAATCCGGGCGGAATTGACGTTGCAACCCCGCCCCACAAGAAGGCAAGAATCGTGCGCCCTGTGCGTGCTATTCTGGTAGAAGGCCCGGCTGCGCGGACACGCTCTCGAACGAAGGCCAATGCGAGGTAAAACACGAACCCTCTGTGTTCACGTTTACGTTGGGTTATTGCAGAAGACTACTCCTGGCCTTTCTCAGTGCTCACCTCTCCCAGCGTGTTGCATGGACTGGTATTCAGCAACATCTGTCATGTTAACCTGATACTCTTGACGCGAGAGTAGGTGCCTAGTTTGCGCACCTGTGGGTCGACCTACTCAATGGGCTTCGGAGGATTTCTCGGTCTTTATCTGTGGTCAATACCCAACCAAGCTTGCAAGACAACGAGCACCTTAGACGTTGTCACATGGAGAAATATTCTCCTTCTCGCAACTCCCTCCTAGAGCTCATTGTGGAATGGCATTACCAAACCGGGATTGTCTTCAAGGAAGCCTGCGAAGCACTTTGTAACGAATTGCCCCTCAAAATAATCATACAACGCTTTCCCTGGTCGAACACACAGAGACTGTATCCTTCGTCATATCGCGAAATCTGCTTATACTGGAGAGCGGAGACAACGATCCTAATTCCCAATGGTACCTTGATTTAGCATGCACCTGTATCATTCGTGTTACACAAAATTTGCCTCGTTTTTGAGTGCCGTTCCTAGTGAAGTGCGTGCAGAAACAATTAGTGACCATATCAAGCAGCCTTGAGCGAACCTAGTGAACCGCCGGCAGCCTATCTGTAGAAATCTTGTTTCTGCTTCAGCACGGCTCACGTTTTTCTTTTCTTCAGCATCTTTCAACATGTAACCCTAACCCAGCACAATACAAGCGGGGGAACACGGGCCGGCCGAGGCAAAGTTGACCGGACCGGCAGAGACGACAGAGCTGGCGTCTTACGGTAGTATTTTTTTTTTAAAATTCTATTCTTATTTATACTGCGTAAACTTTTGTCTACATGCGCAGTCCCTACCTAACTACCTAAGTAAGAGTTGGAAATGAGAGAGAAGTCATTGTGCGACTTGCGCCGCCTTGGTGTGGGAATGCATCCGGTTAATGAGTCGCCTCGTGCATTCAGATAGGCTCTTCCCGGTTATCCAGCAAGGGGGCTCCACTTCCTTGCCTTCCTACCTGTTCTGCCTGTTTATTCCTCGGCCCGCAGTTGCGGGGAGTACTCCATGTAGTTTAATATTGCTGCTACTTGATCCGCCTCTATGTCGGCAAGATCCCTTGCAACTTGCACGTGCATGTCGTGCTCTGTTTGGGACCATTTGTCAACGGCGAAGACGTTGTTTACGGTCAGGGTTCCCTTGGGAGGAGGGACGTCTGATTGGCCCGGAGGAGGGGGTTCCGGGTCAATCTGCCCTGGTGGGGGCTCAGGGTCAGGTGTCCAGGGAGTCGGACTTGCAGGTGGTGCCTGCGTTGGGTTTTCCAATTGGGCTGCCACTGGGCTGGCCCCTGGGCTTGCAACACGTAGCTGCGACTGAGTTTAAGGCATGGCCAGCGCGTCTCGCTGGTTTGCCCCTTCTGGGAATTCTAATACTATGGGTGCATCCGAGCGCTCATAGTTGCGAGCTTCTCTCGCTGCCTTTTCCTCAGGCGTCTCGTTGTTGGGCTCGGGTACGGGTTCATTCCCTTGCCACAATCTCCATCTTCCGACATAGATCTTGAGTTGCTGGAGCAGCGCTCGGCGCAGTGGGCCGGCGTCCGTTCCTAGATTTTGATTTTCCTCTTCCGAGGCTTTGTACGCATCTGCCATTTCAAAGCTTCCCGCAAGTGGGTGCGCACTTAGGAAGTTTGCAACGGTTCGGATGAACTGTTTGGGGGTGGCTGTGTTAGTGAGCCACTCCTTGGTGAAGTTTGGTTCCCGCATCTTCCAGATCGGGCAGTCAAACAGCATGTGGTCTCTGGTCTTGAGCGGCTGCCCGCAGAGGCACTTCTTGGGGCCGTCGAAGTTAAACTTCTGCCAAAATTCCCCAATTGGGAGGTGGCCGGTGACCACTCTTGTGATGCGCGCTGTTATCGATGCTAGGGAGCGTCTCTTCAGCCCACTTTTGGCAAGCTGGTCAACGAATTCGTTCTGAGGCACACCCACATGAGCGGGGCACCAGTGAAGGGTGATCAAATGTTCCGGGGATTTGCAGAGGAACCTCCGGAGGTCTTTGATTACTGATAGGGTGAACATTTGTCCAGAGTAGAGCCCTGGTTCTACAATGTTTCGTAGTGCCGTCTGGCTGTCGGCAAAGACGTGTAGTTCGTGGAGTTCCGCCCCGCCCGTCTTGATGGCATTCTTGATGCTGGCTGCAAGCGCCATGACTTCCGCATCGTAGGACGTGGCTTTCCCAGATGCTAGTGTGGCATGTTTTACGTGCCGGTTGTTTTCCAGACTCTGTTTGAGAATCAGGTACGATGACGAGGATCTGTACCTCGTTGGCTTTCCAGGCCGGTCAGTTTTCTTTGCTGAACCGTCCGTGAATACAATGTAGATTCCTTCCCTTCCCTCGAAGCCGAACATGAGGGAGCGGAGTTTGGGCACAAATGTTTTCTCGTACCAGTTTTCAAACTCCTCCTTTTTGGATTTAGGAGGGTATGACAGACAGAATTTAATTCTGTCGGGGAATTCCTCTAGAAGTCAGTCCCCGGGCCGGTTTTCCGGGTGGAGTCTCGCAAATTCTTCGTTGGAGGACTTGCCCATCCGGTTAATATGTCTGATGGGTGTGTTGTCCGGTTTTCGGAACGACACTGATTGGAACGGTAGCGTTTCGCTGACCTGGTTCATCATCCAGTAATTTGGGAGGACGGCGCGGATAGGATGGCTATCCGGGAGTTTTCGAACCCTCATGGCTGCCTTGTTCATCAAGTGGCGGCATCTTTCTTTGATGGGAGGGAGTCCAGCTAGGGCATTCAGGGCCCCTATTGGGGTTGTTCTGAAGCCGCCAGTGATCCATCGGGCTGCTTTGGCCTGGACATTTGCCAACTCGGCCATGTGCCGTTGTCACAGATTTTCCCATTTAGGCATCCGTGACTGATAGTCATTGTCACTTCATTGTCACATCAATGTTACATCATATCTACATCTTATCTTATCATAGAATACAGGGTTAGGGTTCCAGATTAGGGATAAGGATCACACGGTAGTGTTCCAGACTGTTAGAAGAGCTAGACTACACCTAGACACATTCTAGGCCTTGCTAGAATGTTCCAGTAGCACGTTATCACATGTAGGGTTATGGTTGATGTATTTAGGCTATGGGTCAATCATGCCAAGCACACCACTCCTGGGCAGGATGGTGTCAGAGCATGTCATAGCACCATGTGACTAGATTAGTAACCTGTAGTATCTGGGGTCATTACCGGTCCCAGGGGTA
>MLYV02000300.1:0-23595 GCA_001913855.2 Hermanssonia centrifuga
CAGCCGGTAATAGTCGATCCGGAATTCACCGTCTTGCGCAGCGGACGAAAGGTCCGTTGTATGCATTAACGCGTCTATTTAGACGAGTGGGAGTGTTGGAAATGGAGCGTCTAGCATGGCGCTAATGACAATATAGAGTGACGTATAGGTCACAATGACTAAGTAGTATTACGTAGTATACTTTCATTCGTTTTCTACCAAAATATGTCATCTCATTACTCGTCCCTTCATATGTTCGTCATATTCTGACTCACATCTATACATTCGCTTAGCAATGCTTTGTCATGCTCAGTCATGCACAGTCGAGTATTATTCATCGACGTGTCATCGTTTATCATTGTTTACACAATTAGCTGTACATGTAACAGTATATAAACTGTAGTAGATACAGCTGAATCTCTATCGGTTTCACACTCACTCCTGTGCTATCACACATAAGTTCTGACAGCCATTATGATGTGTGGCTACTAGTAGCATGTCCGTGGCTATACTGCTGGTGAGTCTTCTCTCTCTACCCCCACCATACTATACTACTTGCAAACTAGGCTATTCTCTGCCAGGTTTATGCCTGCTCTCTCAATGCGCGCAAACACTCGGACGCGGTTAGTATCACCATCTGATTCTGAGGGAGATCTCGAAGTAGAAAATGAACTCCCGCCGCGTACAAAGAAGAAATCCGCTGCACGCCACGAACGTGACATGCCAAACCCTGCCAACATACTCTCATCAAGTGCAACTCCCACTTGGAAGAAATCTTCTAGGCAGAAGGAAGCTGGTGAGTCTACACAACTTTTCTTATGATGTACTACATGTCTTACTTCAAAGATTTCGTTTATAGATCAAATTCAAGAAGAAACCGCTCAACAAAAACTCGAACGCATAAACAAAGAGAATGCAAAGCTAAAGCGAACACTTGCCAAGGTGACAAAGAAGAAGACTCGGGAAACCGCTTCGCATCAGGCAGACACACCGGCGGGCTTTGAAGATGACAATGGCCACAGCAAATCTGACTCGGACAAAGATTCTGACGTAGAGAGCGAACTCGAGTATCTTGACGAGGAACCACTACCATCACGAGTATGAATATTTATTTGCATTTCTAGACTTTTTATGGCCCAAAACTAACAAATATTCCCTATGCAGTTCCAATCGAAAGGTGTAGTATCGCAGCCAGTACTCAAAAGAAAGCTTCACCAATACAGAGAACCTGCTACATCTCTGAAGTCCCAGCAAATTCAGGTCTCACAAAGTTCTCCGCCTTGTGGAACAGAAAGGCACTCCGAGTCTCCGGCGGACCCTTCAACTTGTCGCCATCCTAGTCAATCATGTGAGTGCCATATACTACGTGACTGTGAGCTTCTTATCACATTAATCTATGTAAACTTCACTAGCTCCCTTACGGGAATCTCGCCCCTTGACTACTCACAGTAATCCCTCAATGTTGGTCCCGGCACGTCACCCAAATAGAACTGCTCAACAAGCATCAGATCGTAGTGCATTAGCCCATATATGACCGACGTCACCACCGCCGTCATGATTGCCATTGCCATTGCCACCGCCATCACCATCGCCATTGGCAGACCCTCCAGCAACAGATCCGAGAGATCTTGAAGCGAATGAACCTTGCCCGCCTCCCCAACATACCTCCACTCGCAAACATGCTGCAAGCTCTGCCCCGGAGGCACAACCAGCAACAAAGCTCGCTCGAATAGAGTTGAAAGCCGGGGTGACGGAGAAGACACGTAAACAGGCTTCAAACTTTCCCCGTGATGTCGCTTGCATCATAAATCTGGCTGTAGTTTGGTATACAGTCCTCATCCTAACTAAATATGCATTTCCAGATGACAACAAGGCAAGGCGGTGGGCACAATGGGCATGGAAGATGGCATGCGGAGAGACTGGCAGGGGGTTTGTAGAGGAAGGAGAAAGCTACCATAGGATACTCGGTATAGTACGCCATGTCACTATTGCTTAAAACTTCAAGTTTGAGCTTACTATACTTTGTGTCACCATAGATCGAAGATCGCGCTCCGCATGCACAAGGAAATTTACGCAACAAGCTGCTACCTCTGATAAGCAAGACCTTTGGGTTCAAGAAGGATACTTCGAGGCCGGCTGTTGTCGAGTCAAACAAGACAATCTACCGGATGCTGCAAGAATGCACTCCCAAGAGGCTTACCTATACGGTATGGTTTAACCATGATATTCTTTTGTTATATGATTGAGTGATGTTCTTTAGGATCCGGAGAAGCGGTCGGGGTATGCTCAAGCAACCTTCCTTCTCGAAGCACTTCAGGAGGCATGCTTCAAGTCGAAGAAAGATATCGGTGTGGTCTTTGCGGACTACTTCAACCCGCTGCCACTACCATTAATGGCGCTACTTCTAACAATGGTAAGTACTTAATATGATCACATAGTATTGTCCGCTGATACAAAACTGTGACATGCTACACTAGGTTGAATTCGGTGTGGATGGTTGGTCCAGTGGCCAGTATGTTGCCGTAGACAGCGGGTTCTCGGAGAAGGATTACGCAGCGAAGTACGCAGCTCACCTCAAGCAGCTGAAGGACTGGGAGTCCGTTTCCGTCAGCAAAGTGAAGAAGATTCGTAGCCGTATGTACAATACCTTGCTGTGAGTGGAACATTCAACTTGAAGACACCAAAATCACACAATTGTGTAACTGACTTTGATTATTAGTAGTATGGGAAGTATCAAGCAAGATGTACACGAACCAGAGGGGTTCTCCGAGGAAGCCAGACGTCTTGCGGAGGCTGAGATGGCAGGGATTCCAGACAGCGAGGAGGAGGAGGAGGAGGATGCGATGTAGGGTACCAGGGGTCCTCCGATGTCAGAGAACGTAGAATATTGTTTTTATATACTATTTCTCAATATAATGAATGTCACGGCGGTATTTGGTGTGAACGAGTGAATACTAACAGCAGTTAATCTGACTTTTGAGCGCTACTGACATACTACAGTGGTACTATACAATACTATACAGCGAGGCGTCTCGACTAGGGAGTTCTATCAAGCGCTTGCCTCCTACTATATGGAACTACAAACTGGGGACTTTCCTATTTGAACTACAGATACTATGCTCCCTACAGCGTGCTGCATAGCATAGGTAAATTTTCCTGATGAAGCCGACCTCTTGTATCTCGTAAATTTGCTCCATGACTGGCTCTCGGGAACCTTCGGCAATGTCACATATTGCTGCTACTTCCGCATCTCCTCCATCTATATCAGCCTCTCCAGCTTCATCGTCTACCTCTTCGGCTGGACCATGGTCAAGATCCGCGCCCATATTTCCGACGATACCTTCCAACGTTGGGACTCGGAAGCCAGAAATTGAAAATTGGGAGTTGAAGCGACTCTGTATTTCGTCCTCGGGTTCTCCAAGTTGGCGTAGATTAAGTAGGAAGCGGGAGATCAGGATGGGAGTGAAGCTAGGACTTTGATGAGGTTTGATGCGTTCTCAATACGAGCATACGTACGTTTCTATTAGATTAAGTACAGGAGAAACAACCTGCAGTGAAGGCTGGTGCAATTTTCGTTAATCAAAATTTTTATATAGAATATGATAGAGCACATACTACAGTATTAAAAACCACCTGAGCAATATTCATGGTAAGGAGGATACTGTGCATGGTAAGTAATGATATGTAGCTCATCTTCATACTAAGACTCACACAAAATACACAGTTCCTAGGTGAACGAATCAGCACAGGTGCTATATGTGAGTAGGAATGACGAACCGTCTCGAAGAAGCATAGCACTAAGCGGGGTTCGCACACCGACTCTGATAGCAGCCATCCGATGACTGAATGTCTTGTGCCATGTGAGTGCTAGCACGAGAATGTCGGCGGCGATAATAGCAAGGCGGGTGCAAATTCTCACTTTCTAACATGTTAGTCTGCGATAAAACGTTGACATTTCCTGTGTACTTGCATCTAATCAGACAATATATAGATTTCTGAGACATTAGATGGGTTTGACTCACTGGAAAGCGACCCGGGTAGAGATATTGGGAATATTACTGCAGAATGTGCCCAACACACTTCATGACTCACCAGCGAATACTACATACTGTGCCAAGATCAATATGTCACCCGATATCATGCTAGGGAAACAGCTGCAGTCGAAAGTGGAATGTGAACAAAATGTATGGGCGCTGAATAAATTTCAATTTACCTCTACCATCACATCCAGCCCTATGTGAATTTGATTAAGGTGCAAAGGTGGCATAAACCTACCTGAGCTGTCTCAGGTGCAATATCCCATATTGCAAGTGCAATCATTATATATCGATTCATAATGAACAGCCAGGTGGCAAAGGTCCACTTGCGCTTCCATATCATTGCGACCTCTTGATTCATCGTCAGGATATACTCATAGGTGACCAACGCTAGTTTGTCGTTATCAGCACCACATCTGGAAAGTTCAGACTTACTAGCTGGCATGACATAGTCCATCTAGTGCAGCTAGTGCAGCTAGGTAACCCCCTACTAGATGCCACTGCGATAGAATGAGGGTGTGCTAGGCTTCCGGCAGCTAGTACCAGCTAGTTCCGCACTAGGAAGCGCTAGCGTGCTAGCTGTACTAGCCGCTCATCAAGGTTCGAGTTACCTGCCCAATTTCAGGCGCATCAGGCGCGTCGCTGGTTCAATCCCTCGCGTGCACATCTCTTTGTTTTTGAAAAGTAAATTTTTATTTTGATACTACTTGAATTATTTCTATCCTACTCATCCTTCCTAGCAAGGCTAAACCCCTCCTGCCGTTACACCGGTATGATCCCTAAGAGTCCATACATAGGGTTGGAAACACTCAGACAGATGCTAGCTAAAACCGTGTACTCACAACGCCTCTGCCAACAACTCAGGCTGCCGGCAGAAATGAAATCAGCGGTTGTTTTGGGACTTCGAGTCATCTTCTCACTGAAAAAGGTTTCGCAAATGTGCCCAACAACACACCCCATATTGAATTTCTGTGAACTTGATGCCGTTCTTAGTACCGGAGACCGCCACGCTGGTCTCCCATTCCAAGGCATAGCATTTCTGTGCAGTTCATTAGCCTCTAGATATTGAGATAGTAACTAACACTCACTGCTGATGCTGCCAATGCTAATGTGTGCTCAGGATTGATTGTAGAGAGCGAGTCCATCTCAGGACGCCGCCGCCTCTTCTTTGCATGTGGCTGAAAGTCCGCAAGTGTATCTAATAAGACAATACTTATCAGTAGTGAAGGCTAATTAACGAATGTGAGTACTAACTGACCGTGGCATCCCTATCACTCGTGCCTCGCAACGAGCCTCATGGCGGAGACATGGTATCAGTAGGTGCTACAGTGGTGTCCTCAAAGCCGTTTGTTGCATAGCACAGTATCACTTCATGACCGTGACAGTTGGTGTGGCTGAGTCTTCATGCAGTGGAAGGGGTTGTTGAAATTGGCAGGTGTAGGGGGGGCACTTTACAGTGGGCCGGAGGTTATAGTTGGTGACTCGGACACTGAATAGCATGGCCCAAGCTGAGGATTATAAGTGCACCTTTCTTTTTTCAACCACATAGGCAAGAAATGTCGCCGCTGGATAGTCCCAGCGCGGACATGTTGTGATATGTCTGGCTAGCTGGTGAGAGGTTGGAATAGCCAGTACTCGCTAGTACCGAGGTATGCTAGCGAGTACCCACTAGTAGGAGGGTGCACTAGCAAGTACTAGCTGGCGCTAGATAGGAAGGCGCTTACTAGTTAGTACTTGCGCGAGTGGGTGCGCGCTAGCTAGGAAAAGTGACTTTCCAGATGCAGCTCATCCCTTTCCATACATTTGACACTTACCAGCCATGCTGTAGCCGGTGAAGAGAGCGGCATTGCTACATATAAATAAGCTCAGCTGTCTTGCCATGAAATACATGTATATCACATACTCAGCTTGAAAAGCAGCAATGATCTCGGGTGAGGTCAGAGACATGCTTGTAGATTGGGCAGTTTACCTAGACGAGGTAGGTCCAGATATGAGTATATCGGCTTCTTCTGAAGCTGCCCTTATACCTTGAATCACTCAGTAAAGCCCCTGTATTTAGAAGTACTCGTGAGAGCCATCCTGGTGAAAGAGGTACATCTATCAGATGAATAAAACGGTCAGAATCTAAATCAGCCGTCAGTAAGTAAACTGCACTGCAATGTCATCATTCGAAGAGATCAGAAGATTCACCCAGGGACCGGGATTTGTACTCTTTTGTAACGTTGTGATGTGCGAGGATATTGGAGACCAGCTGCGAGAGGTCAGGCTGACGCACATGGTTGGATGGAGTAGAAAAGTGGGATAGTGTGAGAGTGATATAACAAGAACTTAGTGCGCGAGTCCAGGATTGTGCTGCCTGCTGAGGATATCCGACACACGCGTAGTTTGGCGGCATACTATCCAAGATGTGAGCAATCTGCTTTCGCTAAGTCGTGAAGGTATTTCACCGACGTGAGACTTGTATGCGCATTCCCTGCTAAGCTTGAGAGCACATCGCAACCTTATGGACGGCCCGGGGTGATATGAATGCCGCATCAAGCTCCGCAAACTAGCTAGACTCGCAGGTTCAACACTGAACGATATCGCTTGACGGTCACCACATGGGTTGCTTTTGACGCAGTTCGACGGGAGCCGAGATGGCTATCTAGTACTGCACCTGAGGAGCTGGATGAATTTGTGCTGAAATGTTCAAAAGAAGTCTGCGATGTGGCAGCCAGCTGCATCATCATGCCACTCTCCGCCAACAAGCATCTGCCTCAGATGAGCTTCGGACTGGAGCGTGGCACTTGTATCTGTTCTCATGATCTCGACACTGCTATAAGTTCTCCTCATGGCAAAGCTGTATATCGAGCTTACCTCCGGCTCGAGGCATGATGTGAGGGAGACGGTGATGATGCATGGTGGTCAAATTTGACTACCGAACATGGTTCTGTCCGGCCCGACTTTGATAAAATGAGGGCGTCAAACTCGGACTAGATAAAATCAGTCCCAGTTCCATCATGTCAATGAGTCGACCTCTACGGAACAATATTTGCTGATACATCTCAACTCTTTGGGCTAATTCCTAAGTTTTTGACACCTCAGTTGCGTCCGTGACCTTTGGGGTGGATGAGGTACATGAGTCGGATGCAACAAAGGTGCGTTCCATTTCTCATCATGTTCTGCCAACACTCTGAATTGTAGGCATAGGTCCAACGACCTGGTGTCGAACAAAAAACACGAGTTGTAACAATACAATCCAGTTCCTACCAAGATTGCATAACTATGTCGTATCAATGCCCAACTATGTCCACGTATCACAAAACTGTATCTCCTAATTATGCCATATGCTTCGCACGTTGCCACCTTCCACTCATAA
Source organism: Hermanssonia centrifuga (assembly GCA_001913855.2). Classification (NCBI taxonomy): domain Eukaryota; kingdom Fungi; phylum Basidiomycota; class Agaricomycetes; order Polyporales; family Meruliaceae; genus Hermanssonia; species Hermanssonia centrifuga. The sequence goes on from MLYV02000300.1 coordinate 7,375, forward strand.
TCCTTTAGCCAAGATCAAAGCAGGGGACGGATACGCCGCCCATTGTTAAAAGTGGATTCCACGGATGAGGTTATGAGGCATTACGACAGTGAATGTGAGTCACCTATTGTTTATTCCCATATTTTCTGCATTGCGGTGACCAGCCGAACGGAACGAGATTAATTTGCTGCAGACCTCTACCTCCCTCAGTTCTCAATGCACGACTTTCGGAGAGAACGTTACAGTATTTACTAGGCACGAACTGTTATTCAGTAAGTCGATATCTATCCCTGGCTGTCCTATCCATTTGTCTTCTACTCATCCGTGTTTTACGCGGCGTCCATCCCTTCCTTCATCATGATGTACCCACAGTCATCGCCACATGTCCTTATTGTCATATCAATCAAGTTATGATGAGTATAGCCATTTGAAGATGAACGTGCACGGCGTTTCCGAGAGCTGCATCTTGCAGTCCCCTCTGATTTTGTCTTCCGAGTACAGTTCGAGTACGGCTTCGCCCGCGCTGCCAGTGGTCACTTCCCACATCCCACCAGACGCGCGTATCAGGGTCATGTAACACTTTGTAGAATGATCAGTGCGACGAAGGAAGATGTACGCACCTTGTCTAACCTCTCTTCTTATGACGTCTACTCATTTAGGTTCATTGTTTGATAGTACTGCAGTCATGTCCCCGCCCAATCCAGAAGTTGGACGGGACGTGGGACAAGTGGCGTGATGGGTGGATAGAACGAGCGCAGCAACTTCAAAATACTGTTGACATAACGCTGTCTCGGTGAGTCTTTCTTCGCGGTAGCCCTGCTATTTCAATTGCTGACGTTTCCATTGAGTTGTTTCCTGTACATTCTACCGTAATCTATGAATTTGTGGCCTGGAGTCCCAAAGAATGCTCGGCACGCACATAATGATGATGTGCTGCCGGTGATCCCTTCGTGAGGTCACGGACCGGTCAAGGTATCACTTGTTATGGTTGGATTTCGCCATGACTTAGAGGAAGAGCTGAGATGTGTTAGTAAACCTTTCAGCTTCTCGCAAGACTCTTAATTGGGCACTCCTCTGGATTTGGGGCCCAGACGCTGACGTTCCCAGCCCCGATCGGTACCTCGACGATTAAAGGGGGCTTTTCGAGCCTCCACACTCCAAATCCCGCTCGTTCCAAACGGCTCACACGACACAAAACCTCACAACTTCCATAACCCCGATGTGCAGCTCGCACAATACGAATTCAAGTTTATAGCTAGGTCGTCAATCTTGCCTTCTTTTAGTGTGCCTGTGGAAAGAAAAGACAGACAAGTAGAGGTTTTTTCGGTGTCTTTCCTGCATGGTACCTATGCTACTATCTATGACAACCCCTGTCATTCATTACTTCTGTGAGTCATAACAGTGAAGTGCCAGCGGATTTGACCGGCTGAGAATCAACGAATATTTTTGCATAGTACTACATACTGAGTAGAGTCATGCTATAGTAATAGTAATTTGAGCGGACGGATTGTGATATATACTTGATACATATACAGAAGAGATAAGAAATGCATCCTTGCGTTATCCGCGGCTTGTAATCGAGCCCCATACGTTCCATCTTGAAGACGGCGTCCCCTCAGCAAACAGCGTACTACAGAGGTGTCAAACTGGCTTGAGGTCATATGTCAAGGAAGAAATACCTTCTGGGCGCAATTTAGCGCGTCGAGTCCGGCAGTCATGGTCTAGTGAGCAAACGGGAATATCAGCCATTACGTTCGGGGATTATCAATGATAGAAATTCACCTTGTAATTGAAAATGGATCCACCAGCACTATTAATTTGAGAAGTCAGAGATCGTCCTCAGGCTGAGAAAAAAGAAGCACTCACTCTGGTGCATACCAAACACTACCGATGACTCCGCCTGAATTAGTGCCATAATGTATAACAGCAGATGCTGATTACGCAGTTTAGTATTATGGACATCTATCAAGGATTTACTGACCTTGCTCCCCGACAAAACTGTGGCCGTGAATTAGAAGACATCGCACTCCCCGACTCAATATAAAAGGTTTCTCACCCTGCATAGTGATCCCGGACCGTATTGTTGACATTATCCAGGAAATATTGTAGATGCTAAGCCCAAGGTATCAACAGAAAGAAGATGAGCTAAATGCTGAAGAGCTTACTTTCATGAAGGCACCCTGGAAGGAAAGATACAAAGTTAGAAATAGCAATCCGGATTGATACAGAATAATGTCCCAACCTTGAAATATTGTTGATCGTTGTTGCAAGTGCTGGAAGAGGCTCCGTCGCACCACTCAGCCAGATTCCCGTTCACAATTTCGAGGAAGTTGTTTCCGTTTTCGGTTTGGGGCAGCGAGGGTGTTCCGGGCGAATTTACAACACCGTCAAGCGTTGTCAAAGCGAAATCAATGTACGAGTTGTCTCCAGTTAGATTAGCCATAGCACCCAAAGCAGAAAGAATCGGTCCTTGATTGTAAGTCCACCTAGTAGAGAACATCAATAGAAACATATTAGACAGAGATACGTCGGGATAATACACACTTGTGATGGTCTGGTGCATTGCACGAGGAATTTGTGCCATCAAACCAAAGACCGTCGGTATCTCGTAATGTTTGTCCCTTCCCAGTCGTGTACCAGGCTGCAGCCTGTTTATAAAGCACATCAGTACTGAGCTTATGTAAAGAAAAGACCTTCAAGGAGCCTAACCTTGTCAGCCCAACTGCGAAGAGTGCCGTCGGGATCGCTGTACTGAGTAAGCGCAACAGTCAAAGAGAAGAATAAGTGGCTTGTGATCGTGTTGGGAGCAGTGCCACTGGTCAATTGAGGAACTGGATAGATAACGATTACTCGAAGCAAGCATGTGAAGAGATATTCTAAAGGACATACCACCGCCGCCACAACCACTACTTGCCAGCCACGTGGCTGCTATGCCTTTTTGTATATCATTCGCACGATCCTTTACTTGCGTGAGATACGTTTGCACGCAGATTGAAAAGAAATGCAAACATAGTAATAGGTCGAGCCAGGGTTTAATTTATGTGCATCGTTGTACTGCTGGACCTTGATATACATCAGGCCAGCCCAAGCGGCATCTGTGAGATTTATCAGCGTTTGCCCCAATTATATTAGAGGCGAAAATTGTACCATCTTGAGAAGCTGTGATAATCGGATTTAGCACACTGAGTTGCACATAGTATGTAGATATCACCTACTGAAGCTGCTTGTCACGGGTAAAACATGGTCATCGCCATTGTCTTTATTTGGGACAATGGTTTGTATTTCAATAAGATCGTCATAATCGTCCTGCAAGAACCAAAATTGAGTTAGTGTTATCCGTGCAATAGAACTCGAAACGTTCGTACATCTTGCGTCTGCCACATAGTGTTATAAATGGTCTCAAATGTATTTACGTTCGTCCACTCTTGGGCAGACAGACCCGGCGACGAGGTTCCAGGCTGTTGAACATCTTAGCCGACCTGTAGAGTAAATAAGGGGGAGAGGGTCACCTCAGGATAGTGTCCACAGATAGCTAAAGGGATGTGAGTGACGATAAAGAGACTTCTTAGATTAATACGTACCATTTCGGCAATCTATACAGGAGACATGAGCAATAATTACAAAGAAGATATGCCGACGTACCTCGGTTAAACCAAAATCCATCTGTAGGATCCATGAGTATGTCCATGGCAGCCTACGACAAGATTAGCCCATCATACAAAACAGTCTTAATGAACACGATACTCACCTTTGCAGGCGTCTGTAGGGAAGCACATCCGACTGTTGTCGACGGGGGTGTTGGATTGGTCGGGGTAGTGTTGCTTGCGCTCCATTTGCTGACGGTGCTCTGAAGGCCATCGGTGTTGTCACTTTGGCTAATTACATCAGTGCTATCAATGGTCAACATCGTTGTTGCTCCTATTGTGCTAAGAGAATAGACGTAAATAGCGGTGCTGTCGCTGTCAATCAACGCCAAGCTCTTCTGACAAGACACAGATGTTTTGCAGGTTTTGGAGTAGTTCTTCGAGACATAGTCATTAGTTGAGTGATAATTCAACGACAGCACTCGGAACGACATACAATGAAGAAGCTGTATAATCCAGCACCGTAGATGAATATATCGGAAGATGAAGCGATGTTAAGTGCCCATGCAGAGCCGCTATTGGCCCAGGAAGGGTCATTCCAAGTAGCGCTTGACTGGAAAGGCGCAGGGACCGCTATCAAGAAAGGTCAACGTCAAAGTGACCTGCCCAACTTGGAAGACCTACCAGGTACAGGCTGATAGTATGGTGTTTCCGTCTGAATGTTTCGTGAGGATGATGTTACGCTGGTGTAGACGCATGAATGACGTACTTGAATCATACCGGCATAAACGTTATTCGAACCGACGATGCTATATTGATAGAATGCCTATTGCTCAGAGTCAGTATGTTCAAGTCAGTCTTTTAACTGGATGAAAGGTAGCGTACAGCATGTTCTGAAGCTGTTCCAACGAGCCATCTAGTTCATAAACGACTGTTCAGACAAGCCCTATGTCTAGAGGAAAAATTCACGTACACCTACAAAACAAATCTCAGAAGGCGTCGACATTGAAGCCTGAGCAATTGATCATACGTACTGGTCCAACAGCATGATCTATGAATATGCCTCGTGCATTGAAGCTGTCAATCTGGCCTTGGCCCGGATCATCAAGATCGTGATCGGCAGTCCATACCCAGACGTTCTAAAATCGGGGAGTCAGATACGTGATGATGCGGGTCGGATAACACACCTCAAAGTACCCAGACCCAGTGGCCTTAACGTGTAAGCCCAGGAAAGCACCCTGACATGTTGTCGAGGTTGTTGAACCCCCAGCCGGACATTGGCTGACTTGAATGCCGGTGCCAATTGCCCCTCCAATTCGGACGTGTACATCCTAAGAAAAGGAAGCCATCAATACTGTGAGATGCCATAGACTAGCATACACTCTATGTAGGTTACTCACCCACATTCCGACCGTCCCGAGGGTCCCGGCTTCACCTTTGACGTTCCATTCGATACAGATAGCGCCTGCAGACCCTGCGGTGGTAGAAACGACGATATCAGAAATCTCAACTCCACCTGTATCTCCTGGGTTTCCAACCTAGGAAAACCGTCATGAACGTTAAATACGATGGAATGGGATGGGCAGCCAAAACATACTTGTAATACGGGGACAGGGTTCGATGCATCAGAAAATTTGGAGCCCGAAGCGAGAATCGTGGTCCAGAACTCGCCAACAATGATGGTTCCGGCGGGAACGACAATCGTGGATGTAACTTTGCAGGTTCCTGCATCAAGATCTATTATAGTCGAAGTTAATATATCCGATAACTAACATCTAGGCAACGTACAGATGATTTTGCAGCCCCAATACTATGTATGGAATTATTGTCAGTGTTGCCACTTTTATACAGGAACTTAAGCAGGGCCATGCGTACATCGTTTATGAGATTTTGCAAATTGGTGGTGTCGTCTGTGGTTCCGTCGCATTTAACGCCGTTTGCTTTGGCCGAGATAAATTCTATATAACAAGTTAATAGACGCCACACAACAGGAAGGCTGATAACGTACGATCAGCGGCATATGTTTGATATTGCGGTCTTGTACGGAAGAACACGCCATTGTTGCTGCTTGATGGATCAAGAAGTGCTGGAGGAAGATCAGGTCCCGGGGCAGCAACGTGCGTGTAAGTGTACGTCTTCGTATCACCTGTCCGATACAAGATAAGCCAATCAACTATAAAGCCGTCTGGGACTACGTACCCGAATAGACATTTCCGAGGACAAATTGGTTCACTGTACCACCGCCGGCCAAGAATTGATTATTAGAGCCGTCGACAACTCCAACAGGGGATCCGCTCAAGTCAACGTTTTGTAGAACGATGGAACCACCAAGCGAAGATGACTGGTCAGAGGAAGTCTAAGAAAGTACCCTCATTTCAGTCATCAAGACAAGCGGTGTGAATGTCTAAGAGATACCTGAACTGCCGCAGTAGTTGCACTGATGCTACTGTCTAGGATGACGATAGAGCCCGCTGTTTGTCCTGCCTCCGTTAGCCCACCAGTATTGAGTCCAAACCCAATCCTACATCCACTGATTTGGATATTCTTAAATGTGAAACCCCTGAAAGAATTTCATCGATGAAGTTAGATATAAATCCGTAGATACGAGGATAAGGTATGTTACTCACCAGTTCCACTGCTGAAAGATACCTGTGTCAGCGTTGGTGATAACAACGTTATGTATTGTGAACCTAAATGTAGCAGACGATGAGGATGCCATCCGGATCAAAGACCGATAGGGTACGGACTGTTGGTTGGAGATCCACATCCCGAAAGCACCGCCATTGAAACTCAAATCTGCCATGAATCCCCCAGAACCATTCTCCATGTATATACCCTGATGTTTGTTCCCACTTGCAGTGGACATACTAACGTGTACGTTGATAAGCGATGTAGCTTGGCCGACCTGCCAGTGGAGCCCTGTACCATATTGATCCGGAGGCATGCGAGTAGTGTCGATGACGAAGTTACGAACGGATCTTCGGCGTAAGAGTATTTATGTGAACAAGGCGCCAACTCTACTGAACAAGATCACATCCGACTCACTTGAAAAAATTGTTAACAGGACAATACTGCAAATCGACCGTTAACACCCAAATCCTTCGATAAGTGCAAAATCTTACCCATTCAGGATCGCTACTGGGGCAATTCCAACTGGGACCCGCGGTGCCTCCTGTATACACGTCTGCATCTATTACCGCGATACCAGCCTGACACAAAGAAAGATGAGTGGATAGCTTAGGCTGATTATAGAGTTACCAACAAAGTTGCTGTCGGCCAAAAGTGTGGGGCGATTATTGGCATCTCCAACACTGCACAATGAACCATTAGCTGGTATGTACATAGTTTCAATCTGAGATGGATACTCACAGTGCAGTATAGTAGTATGGGATGATGGGCGTTGTCACGCGATACTAGTGTGTATCTTGATGAATACCACGAATGGAACATGAAGAAGTAGATACCTACTGTTCCAGATGGGAAAAAGACGAGGGCGGGCGTCAGAGTACTTGACTGACATGTTGCATTTCCACAGCGCGAGCCGCTCGATATCGCATTATTGATAGCGTTCGTATCCTGAATAAGTGCAACTCGTAAGACACATTGTGTAGCAAGCATCGCCAAGTGCAGAATGATCACTAACATCTGTCAAACCATCGCCTATAGCACCGTAGTCTTTGACATTTCGATAAACCTGTAATCCATTCAGTGCTTAGGAGAAGTCAACGCAAGCTGCAATGCATGTACTTTGTATGAGCCTGGGTTGGCATTGAACGCGGAGGACCCAGACCTCGGTATGGTTTGCATCCAATATGGATCTAAGTAGAGTTGAATATTTTGATAGAGACGAGTGGGTAGTGAGACCACTTACCTCCCGAAACAGCCGATCCATTGCCGAGGGCACCAGAGCAAGAGCTTCCTAAAGCGACAACTTGAGAAGTACAGGCCAGCAGGCCGCACATCCAAACCCAGCGTCTCATTGTATGCTTGATTGGTATTTCGACCCAAACCTCAGAGAGGGAAATCGCAAAAGTACGGGGTCAACTGCCCACAGCTTTCGCTCTTTTTAAGTCGGGTGAATTGGCTGTACTCACCGCGTATCAACTCGGGACTTTGATTTTCACTCATTTGACTTGATTTCTGCTTAGGATTCGCGCCGTTGTACAACCATCATAATCAAGTGCTGCTCGCCGGATCTCCTTCGGAATTGTCGTCAAAGGTGTGGGCCTAGTCTATAGGGCCCGGCTCGGCTTGAAAGCCCGGGCTTAGGCCCGGCTTGGGAGGTCTCAGGCCTGACCAAAACACAAGCGGAGCGGTAGGGCCTATACCCTGAATAAGAAGAAAAAACAAGAAGCACAACGGATACTCGCCTCAATATTGGTATCATTTTCTCTCATCAGCAGAATTAGCGACACTCGGGCACAGCTTCATAGAGCCGTAACATGAACAGGGCCTAGGACAGAATCTGTTTGATCAGTCATGCAAGTAAAACATTTTGCCCAAGTATGCACTGACTCACAATTCTACATTGTAAGCCGTGACGCCATCTGCGAGACTCAACGGGGATTGCCTGTCGTAAGCAAGGTACAGTTCCAGTGATACAGTAGGCTCGTGATTGAAATTTACAAGCGTTGCCAGAAGGAAGAACATACAGGTTGGAGGACCTGACGATGAGACGCTCCCATTCAAGCTATCTTGCACTGTTTCTCTGGCGTAATGACCTCAAGATCCATCCAATATGATTCACTATACTTGTCTACCCCTAGGATAGCTAGCGTTGTGAGTGCATCATGCTGCATTTCTGCATTACGATCATCTTATTTGAGGTTCCACCGTCAAGCGTCTCGGCGTGATTTTCGCAGGAATCAGGTGCGGTCGCGGATCAGACATGCGCCTCTTGTATCCTGGACACGGCACATGTGCTCAGCATGTGAGGAGACAGGTAGGACGGAGGATTGAATCATCTCCGCTGTTTACGGCGCGATACAATGAGCATTGGTTGCACTTGTTCACGGAAAGACATACGGTCGCACCTAGAGCATCCTGGCAATCACGTACGTTGCATATGGTGCACAACATACCATCTCATGGTATCCGTATATGTCTGTCATGATACCGGCTCGTTGCTCCCGTCCTTGGTTTCAAAACGAATGCAATTGATGTCTATGCAATGAACCTAGACAAGCTTTGTTCAACGTTCAACCGTCAAGTTTCGGGCGTTGTGGCTAGACAATTTTGGTTAAGACGGCTGCGCTGGTTCCTATATACGCGGAGGTTACGATGAATTACATTCTTGTGTAGTGGAAAGTGGTGATCGTGGTTGCGGTACGTTGGTCTGGTTTTTGACGCGAGTGTTATTATCGAGTGTCCGCATTAGGAACCTAAAATTCCCTTAAATGGCAGGAGGCGGCATCTCCCGATGCTGTATGAGCGCTGAGCTGTATTTTTCGAACTTGTCCCTCTTGCACACGATACACTTCTGCCATCTGAGACCCCTGAGCCTTTTGATGACATTCTCCAGCTGATACTATCCCACCGGCTCACTCTAGGCGAATCACTCTTGTCCTTGTTCACAGTTCTCTCTGTGAAGAACGAGACCCGGTCTCCGACTTACCGGCAAATGGCCAAAGTTTCTGGGCGGCTTCTCGAACGTGCATGCATCTGAGATCGTGAACTTGTGTATTCCAGTAAGGATGCTGCTCCGAAGGCAGTACAGCAGCCACAAATCCCATCATCTGAAAAGCTCCGTCGAGATCCGCACCTAACGGCACATTGGAGATTGAAGGAATATTAGGCTGTTCGAGTTGTTGAGGGAGTGGTAGATGGCGAGGCAGAACTAGCTTTGAAAGGTGGAGGGCTGCGATTCTGACATGGGACTTTGTTCGGAGCTTCTCTCTGGACTTTGTGATATCTGCGGCTCAATGTAAAAGTCCTACGTCAGTCCGAATGTTCACGGCTGCTGCTATACCTCACAAAAGACAACCTGGCTTTTTGAGGTATAATGACACGAGATCATCCTCCTTGCGCTTCAGATAATTTAGCGAATGTATATGCCAAATAATGCGGTCTTTGTCGCGCTGTAGATCATTGGAGGGACTACGCGCGAACCAAATTCTATTGATTCGTAGTGAAACAGAGTTTCGGGAATATCGGAGGTGCAGTGGATTTTGCTAGTGTCAACCAGTCGAGGTCGCGGACTCCTTCTGTATTGAAAGCACCCTGGATCGTGCGCATGATGATGCCGACGTTTCGACTCTGACAATCGCGCTTCTCGAAGATATAATCATTCTTCCGAATACAAGCAGCTGGTTAACAGTGTCCGTCTGGTGTCCTGATTCCAGTGCCGCAGTGAGAGCTAAGCTCGTCCACCCCGGAAGCCAAGGTCTGACACTACTGATGCTCGCGTATGGCTTGCGGAAGTCGGCACCCCATTCGTCCACCAGATCGCACTCGTCGACACATAATGAGCCCAGTCGGAATCGGACATCAGGCGTGTTGATAAACGCACGGAATGAGGGGGGAGCGAGCATCTCGTGGGATAGGAAGAGAATCTGATATTTCTTTAGCTTCTTTCAAGGACTGTTGTTGGGCCATCTGAGCCTTTCAGCGGCTACGGTATCTGCTGCAGGGGCAGTAATACCTAGCATTAACCTTTGAGCATCAATATTGATATTAGTTAGCAGAGCGTATTGATATTGTGTAAATACGCACCATGGAATACGTGTATATGAGGGCAGACTTGTCGTCACCGGTAGCAGTAACGCACAATACGTCTTTGCTCACTAAAAGCCTCGCCATAGATATTCTCAATTTGTCATTGTGCTGGCTCGTAAGGCTTGTGTAGTGATAATCTCTCCCAGCCGAGATAGTCCTGACTGATATTTCCAGTTGTATTCAAGTCGTTTTGACCAGGAGGTGGGGGCTAAGCGCGTTATCATTGTTTTATAGATGATCAATACGTAGTTATAAGAAAAGAAAAGGACGGTGTCATAGATCAATTGCTAAAGAACGAGGAGCACGACGACTCGAAGGACTTGCTCGATGCGCCCCCAAACGAAGTTCGGCGCGGGCCTACGTCGCCTAAATTTCCCTGATGTGACATTGTGTGACAGATCAAAACTGGTCACAGTCACAGAATGTAACGACGGGCCGGCTGTACTAACCGGTTTCGGAAATTCAATGCTTTGTTCGCAGGGCCCATTGTGTTGAAGGGCCATCGCACCAAAGGCCACTGGGTTTTGAATCAAGTATAAAGAGCGGAATACTGTAAGTGATGCACCGTCATGCTCCAGTCATAGCTAATCCCGGAATATGCCACGAGCTACCCAGACACGGCAGGTACCATTGCCTCCGGTGCAAGTCGAGGAGCACTGTCCTCGGCCACCTCCTAGACCTGGCGAGGACGCGGATTTTGTTCGAGAGGGAACACCTCTTGTAATGAGCCTATCCTGCTTGTTGACTGTGGAACACACAAATGCGACTGTTCATCCGTACGTCAAACAGGATATCGCATGCGCGAAATCGGTACCATACCATGTCTGGACCGGTGCTATTCTCAAGTTGGATAAGAAGAAACTCAAGAAGTGGGTCTCACACATCAAACGACGCGAGTGGCGCAACGATCCTATCATCCAGGAAGCTCTCATCCAGTTCTGCGGCGCGTCGAAGGAGACCTCAAGATACGAGCCTTACGAGCAGATAATCAATCGAATATTAGAGCTCGCCAAGGACCAACTCTCCGGGCTTGACTCTTATCCCATTGAAGACATCAAAATCACGCGAAACGACCCCAAGTATATTGAACGGATCCCCGAGCAAGGTGTGTTAGGTGCGCTCAGGAAGCCTGATCTTCTCTTCGTGCGTGGGGCGGCCGTCGAGAGAGTGTTATCATCGACGAATGCCAGATTCCGTTGGTCAGATATTCTCACCTTCGCAGAGCTCAAAGCTGAGTCGGGGTTGCTACCGGTTCTGAATGGGTGGCGAGTACAACAGGGGCTCTCAGAGATCGACCCGGATACTTTGAAGCCACGAGCAGAGACACGAAAGGTAAGCAACGTGTTGATTTTGATGTACGCTTTGAGCCAATTATTCTACTTTGAATGATCCAGGGAAGGTCTCGGGCCAAGGCCTCAACGAGCAAACCTGATCCTACAGGTACTACGCGTGCTCTTCGTGGCGCCGTTTCTGTTGCACCCGATGGTGGCTCTCACGTACTGGCGTCCGCCCCCAAACATCGCGCGGGCGCAGCGCTCCATGCCACAGTTCAAGAGCATTGTTCCACAACGGGGTTGAAGCGGGCGCGCCAACATGATGATTCAGAGTCGTTACACATCGCCAAGAAGTCTAGCACTGAATCTGGTGCGGCCAAATCAGACATGGTAACACTGGATGCAACCGTTCAAGCTGGCGGATATGCACTCGAAGTGGCATCTTGTACATATGGCACCCGCCTATTCTGCCTCGGGACCGTGATGGAAGACGACAAACTCTCACTCTGGTACTACGATGCAGTCGGGATCGTGCGCACCCGAGAGACCCTCTCTATCATCCATGATTTTGAGACTTTTGCAGCGGTCCATGTCGGGTTCGCCTGCTGTGAACCATCCCAATGGGGTGCCCTTCCTCCAGTGTTCAAGTCACCTTCTTCTGTCGCGTTCTCCGACCATTTCCCTCCGCAGTCACTACGTGGCCAAACCTTCGACACATTGGTACAGAGCACTGGCGAGAAGGTCACAATCACTCTCGAGGATCCTATCTTTTCCCAGTACAGCTTGGTAGGCCGGAGGACCTTCTTGTATGCGATCAAGACGAAGTCTAAAACATTAAAAAAACCGTTGATTGCCAAATTTTCCTATCAAGTGACCACCCGGAGGCCTGAACAGGATTTTGTGGAGATTGCACGGGAAGCCGGAGCGGGACATCTGCCTGAAGTGCACATGTGGGAGGACTTGTGGAAGATGTCTGATGGCGCGCGGGCTGCGTTTCATGAGAAGAGCGATGACTACGAAGACAGAGTTCTTCGAGCTCTTGTTTATACACAATATCTTCCTTTGAAAGAGCTATTCTCCAACTCATGCGAACTCATACCGGAGATGGTCAACCAAATGCTTGATTGTGAGTTATACTTGTATATCTATACTTTTTTTCGCTTTGTTAACGTCAAATCTTATGCCTCAGGTCTTCACGATTTGCGCTATAAGGCGAACATTTTACACCGCGATATAAGTTGCCACAATGTTATGTATGAGATGCAGGGCGACAAGGTCAATTTCATTCTTATCGACTTTGACTACGCTACCCAAGTCAATTCCAAAGGAGAACCGCGGCCCTGTAGTACATCCAAGCACCGTACGGGAACTCTCCCATTCATGGCATGGGAGCTCATCCAGGATATGGCAGATCGCGAACTCGAGGACTATCGACCTATCGCACATCTACTGCGTCACGACTATGAATCTCTATTCTATCTCTCTCTTTGGTGTGCTGTCACTATGCCCGTCATGAGGGATCGGATGAAGAAGAAGGACATTTACCGTTTGCATATCCGTGAGTGGGAGAGCGGAACACTGAAGTCGATCGCCATCCACAAGAGGGTGCTATGTACCGCCATGGGACAGATCGATAAGATAGCCTTTCCTCCTGAATGTGCGATGCTCCGACCTTGGTTCAGACGCTGGAACGCACTCTTTTCGATTGCGGCTATGCAGCTCGAAAAGAAGAGGCTGAACGCGTTCCTCGGTGGAGGTGAAGATACACTGATGGATCAAGAGACGCTAGGGGGATCGCTGTCTCGAGACTCCATCAAGAATGTACTGTCTGGAGATTTCTCCGATGCGCTGTGGGAGGAGGTCAAACCTGAGATCCCATCAGAAGTCAGTCCGTCCTTCGAAAATGATAACGCGACCTTTGGACCGGAAGATCGATCAGTAAACCTTGCCCAACCGACCGATAATGGCGAGCAGGAACGGCTCCCTGAGGAACCTGTCACTGGTGCAAGCGTTGCACTCGACGTTCTCCAAGAACCTCAACATCCGAGTCGGATGGGAAGGGCAAAAAGAGTTACCAAGGCGAAGAGAACGACTATTACAAGGACAACAACTGAAGCGAAGAAGACTCTTGCAGCTAGAAAGCTCACCGCGTCAAGAAAACCAGCGGAGACCACCAAGCAAGTCAACCATGTGGAGAAGATCCATACTAAGGCTACCCCATCCTCAAGTCCTCCCCGTGAAGCAATATCAACGAAAGTGGCGATCACGAAGCGTATGACAACGAGGAGCATGGTGAAGAAGGCTCCAATGTGATAACGAGTATTGTATGCATCGGGTAACGTACTCTTTCACGATTTGAATTATCTCAGGGATCATGATTCAAGAATCCTTTTTGTTATTGCATTTTTGCCCATTCAGTTTCGGGAGAATGTGTAGATTAAAATGTAGGAATATCATAGTAGAATTGTCATGTCACTCGATGAATATGTAATCTTTTAAATACTTTGGATAAGTAACAGGCCAAGAAAACATTGGCAGAAGGACGTAGTGCTATACCATTTTCAATGTATGACGCTGCTTCAGTCATTAGAGCTTTTCTACAACGTCTATCAATAACGCTGGACCGTCCTTTATTTTGAGAGACTCTAGATAACCAGTTATTTATTCAAGTTGTAATTCATATCATGTACTCACTATGACGTGAAGATATATACATGAGATTACGGCCTTTCCGCAACAAATCCTAGAAGCTATCATCTTTCAGCAACTTAATGTAAGATGCAATGGGGGGAGGGGGCGAGAATCCGAGTGAAAAACAGAGACTAACTTCTCTATCCCTAGAGGGCCATTTTTCAGGGTCTTTCATGCAAACTTTGACCAATTCAGTCCAAATTTTGGGGCAGTGCTGAGGAGGAGGAGGAGGAGGAGGAGGAGGAGGAGAGGGATTTTTTTCTGACAGCAACTAGTGCTAGCTTACGTAGTACATGTGTATACTATCACACCACCACCTTTGCAACCGTTTTCGATATTAAATACATAGAGATTGTGTTTCTCCACCAGAAAATAAGATTTCTTTTACAGTCTTATGTGTGCGCATCCTGGTTATCATTTCCGGAGGTTTGTGACATCCATTAACACTGGAGAGGAGCTACGGAAGGTATCCGGTTTGAGGTGTCTGTTTTGCAAGGTAGTGCACATATCTGATGTCACGCTGATATAATCAACTTGGGCACGCAAAAGTGCGCGCAGAGTTGCAAACGACGCCAATGACTGTTGAGGCGGAGTTTCATTCCCAGTGAGAAACCCGTCTAACCGGGTTGACCGTGGCATAGCGCGGTATACGGGCAGCTTTCCCAGTATACTGCAATCTATGCAGGCCGCCGTTAAGGTGCCTATTTCAATCACCGCACCTGCACTTTCGTCGTCGATCACGAAACTCTCTGTACAGCTGCGCCTCTATCCACTGGATATACCTGGGGATTTTATGTTGGGATAAAACTTGGAAATAAATTGGAAAGAGTATAAACTTTATTCATAATTTTCAATATAAAAATCTAGTCAAAATCCCAAAAGACTCCCAGTTTTATTTGTTGATATTCTGTAACAAAATTAAAACACTTTTGACTCAGAATATGTATTAAATTCTGTCTGTCCTTTTCTTATGTACAATCTTGGTAAAAATCAAACGGGATCTGGTCAAAACACCAATTTACAGATTTTATACAGATTTTGCTAAGATTGTAATAAAGTTTTGAGTTGGGAAAGCTAAGACACAAAATTTAAAGCATATTCTGACTTAAAAGTATCTTAATTTTATCACAGAATATCAGTGCTTAAAACCTGCAGTCTTTTGGGGTTTTTACTAGATTTTTATATTGGAAATCATGAATAAAGTTTATACTCTTTTTAATTTTTTTGCAAGTTTTATCATAGCAAAAAATCTCCAGAAATCTCCAGTGATCTTCTGTGTTCGATTCAAAACTACTCTCAGCCACACATTCAATTTGCGACCGTTTTCATCTCATTCAATGAATTGTGCCTCTGCCACTGGAATCACTTCAACATGCACAAGTAATGAGGCAACTACTATAAGTATGGTAAGAGTGTGATTAGGCTTCACTTTTCTCCAACTGTATTTAATCCCTTTGCAAATACAACAATCCCATTTACCATCTAACTGCTTTACCCTGAGGTTTGCATTATGGACAAAAATAGCAAAGGCTACTGGATGCGTTGATACGTCACCGGTACTATACCAACAAAACCAACACACAAACCCTCGTTAGAGGTGCTCGTATGTGTGTACCGTGATCTCGCAATGAGTACGGGGTCTGTGGCAGTATCGAGAAACAGTACGGGTGCGAGGGTCTTCCGAAGCTCGAAGGAAAGGTTTAGATACAAGATGAGATAGAAAGAGTTTCGAATATGCGAGATATTCGTAGCTCAGTACCGCGTATGCGAGTACTGAGTGCAGGGGTAATGTGTATAAAGAGTTCGAACGACGTGTTCGAACTAGAGATATGACTTAGCTATACTCGTACCCGAATATACGAATGATATTGGGCGGGATACGAGGGGGACTGTGATGGTTCGAACGCTTTGAGCTTGGAAGGACTGTCTGACTCGAATGACTAGGCGCGACGCGGTTTCTCTCGAAGACTAGGGCTAGC
>MLYV02000311.1:0-50599 GCA_001913855.2 Hermanssonia centrifuga
AGTATAGAAACATTGGAGCACACCGTTTTTATATGCGCTCTTTCACACACTGTATTCCGATTTCCTTCGCAATGCCCAGGGAATGCCATACTGCATATTTGAAAGGGCCTGCGTGACAAGCCAGCCATACGGTGACGTGATTCGATCTCCGCTGCGACTGGATTGCAGTGTTTGAAATCTCGTGCGCACCCAACATCATCAGCGTGCCGAAGATGCCGATGTGACATCAGCCCATCAAGACGTGACATCGCAGCGCATTAGTTTTCAAAATCTGACCTCCCGCACTGGCATTTTCCCGTACCCCTTCCTCATGTAAATATCTCTACAAAATTTACATGGACTAGTTAACGAGAACTTCTTGCAGCGATTGGTGTTTTTATTGTATTTTTGAAAAATTTATAGCACTCATGAAAAATCAAAAGGTTGAAAGCGTTTGAAAGTACGTGCGCATGACAGTATGTAGAGAGTAAGATTCATACAGAATAATAACCGGCATCCAGCTGACTGCCTCGTGATAGTGCTCCAGTAGCTGAGTCAGTGTGCCTTTCCTCTGTCGTCAGGACTTGGTTCGCAATTGCACACAATTCCGTGTAGCCACTCGACTCTTTGCACTTCCGTCGTCTGGAGGTTGAGTTCTCGTGGGAGCGTGAGACAGCTGATTCGATGTTACGAGAAATCCGTGATTTCGAAGTCTTGTAGACACCAAGCGCGATGTCGACCTTCGTTGCAAGCGGCCCCCTCTCCCAGGACGCACGTTCCATAACGATTAGAATTTCTGTGGTTCGCCGATAAGTTGCGCAAGGGAACCGTGTGAGCTGCAACGCACTGGCAATCAGAACCATAATGTTCGGATCGCGCTCTGCGTCTGTCGCAAGCAATGCACCGGCTAGTGACCGACCAGCGTAACAGTAGGCGAGGTCCCAGAACGTGTACCGATATTCTTTCCCAGGACGTACCTGTACCAGTAAATAAATCAAAATAATCAAAGGTGACTAGTTGAGGGACGTAAAGATGCAGTTATACTGACGTCCATTACATGCTTCGTGATACGAGCAATCAGGCTCGAAGTACTGTCGTCTGGGGGTTCCTGCACAAAAGCTCAGCATAAAAGGGTTTGAATTACAAAGGAGGACAGACGGCTACTCACGGTCTTAGCAGTGTAAACTCATTGCAGAAGGTCCGCAAGCTCTTCTGATATTTCATCCCTGGTCTGATTTTGCACGACTCACGACTCACAACAATAGAATAGAGACATCAATACTCAGGATACTTTAGGCGATACGTATGGCTGCGACCGTACGTATTGGAGAGACTTGAACCTGCCACTGGTGGGGAGTCACGGCCGATCATCATGATGACAAGGAACCGATCGCACTTATATAATTGAAGGGGATTTTGGGGGTGATTGGCTATCTTCGGTGACTTAGGTGTAATTGATGCAGCTGATTGTCACGGTAGTGATGCTAGAATAAGTTGGCCCTATAGTGCAGTACCGCCGCTGTTGTCTTGGAGGTGAATTTGCGGTGAAGGTAGTCAGAGCATTGTCATATCCGAGTCCGGTGCAGGATCAACGGAGCGGTCTTACCTGAGCGCTGAGCCTTAACCCCTGGAAAAGATGTATTGTACTGGTGTAGTTCCAAAAGAACTCTTCTGACCTGAGATGCAAAGATAAAGTGAGTGTAGTGAGTGTACGTAAGAAAGCTTTGGTGCAGTTTTATACCTGTGCTCGCAGTCGCCGAGTACAGTTGCAGAGGACGCCACACTAAGCCACGGCAGCCGACTGTTATACTTATACAAGCGATAACGACATTGTCCGGCGCCTCGGCGGCTATCCTGTCGCCGGCACAAACAGCGCAAGTTCGATCCCCTGGTGCTACATACTGACTTGTAGAAGGGTAATCATGTGCCTATGCGCAGCGTTCAACGTTCATTAGGGTGGATGGGAAATACCGAGCCCACGGTATGTGATAATCCCTTCACGTAAGAATAAATGAGGAATATATAATATGAATAACAGTATACATTGACTTTTCGCACCCAAGAAAAAGTACAATCCCGCGGTACTCTGATAGTATGGAGCACAGGATATTGCCCCCAGTCTAGTGTCGCTACCCTCAAAAATCAAAAACTACCTCATAACCAGATTGATGAAGCAAACGCACCAACAAGTTCTTACACACGACTCCGTACAACCACTTAACCCGTTGCTCCTCTGTCGTTTGTTCTTTAAATCCACCAGATACCGCCAAGTCAATCGCGTCAGATATTCTTGAGGCTGATCTGTCGAATGAACGCAGAGCGATATTTATCTTCGTTGCAAGCAGACCTTTCTCCCAGGATGCGCGTTCCAAGATAATAAGGGTTTCTGCAGGAATCGGCAGATGTGTCAGAAAGGTGTGAGACAGCCGGAGAGACTTTAAACTTGACATACTAGCTGTGAGCACCATGATGTTCGCAACTACATCGTGCTCTGCATCCGTACGCGGCATCGAACCCGCAAGAGTCCAGCCAGCGTGGAAATTGGAAGGGTCCCAATATTCATACTTGTGGTTTCCAATACCGTCCCTTGTCTGCGAGCGTATTAGAAAGCTGTATCATGCACATTCAATGTACAAACGAGATTACTTACGTCCATGACTTTCTTCGTAATGCGCGCGATCAGCGGCAGTACCTTATCATCTGTCCTATCCTGCGTGGTGGCAAGAATTCAACACATGGCAAGAGTAGATGGTAGTGAATAAGCAGCACATTTTTGTCGGTTGCTACCCATCGTAGAAGACTATCCAGTTCGATCGATATTTCATCTGTACTCTGGTTTCACCGCCTGTAAGAGATACGTTCAAAAACGATGTGACAGACTCACGAAAGTAGCCTAATATATACTGTTTAGTGACGTATATGAGTAGTTGATCAGACACGGACGTACCACACAGAACCACGCCACTAGGTATTGCACAAGATACGCGATCGACTTGCTACCATATGGATCTATATGGAACGTCAATATGATGGAGTCGTCAAACATCCTTTAGCTGGAACGTACTCCATCTCCGCCACCACCTACATTTCTCCTGTTAGTAGAGCTTACATAGAATATAGGGGAGATCGAGACGCACCGAGACGAGTACATGATGCACAATAAGATGCTGTTCTTCTGCGCCGTCGATGCTAATAGCTTGAGAGCTTCACCTGCCACGGCTAATGCAGTGCAATGCAACAATTCTGAACAAGGGTCCGTCTTCGTCGAGTTGTGCATATCTGTAGCATGGTTTGAAACTCGTCAGAGGAGGAGTATGCACAACATAGAATATCACAATCGACGTACCAGATAGAGTTATACACCGCGAAGGAGGATATTTCGTTTGTTGAACCCGCGGACGCAATTCCTCTTCGAAGAATTTGCGAGCCCGAGATGGGGCCTGACGGATCGCGTCCTTTGGTGATACCCCCTGACTACGGAGAAGATTGAACGCTTTCTTGTGCTGAGCATCAAATTTCGTAAAGAGAGCTATTACAGGGACTAGGATTAACCAGTCAGTGTGGGCATTTTCGTATGGTTGATCCGCGACACGTTACCATTGTGAACCCCGAGGTTTGAATCAAAAAATTGCATTTCTGCATCCATTAGAGATCGATCAGTGTCTGTTGGTAGACAATACCTGATACTCAGTTGAGAGCTGCTAGCCTGGAGAATGGAGACAGGAAGTAGCATACCAAATAGCATGCAGTTGCAGCCTCAGGTCTGTTGTTTTTGCACGGCCCGCAATAAAGTCACGAACAATCTGTAACTCGTCGTCTGACCCAGACTCCATGCCCCGTGAATCATGAAAGACGAAACCTGGACAGGTGTCCGGGAAAAGCATTTCATCATCAATGAACGACAGACCGCGCTGGAGATTTATGATAGGGTTTAAGACCTTTATCAAGATAGCAATGTTAAATGAAGAGCGTACCTCCATGGTGGGTACAATCACGTCGTCTCGCTTTCCAGCGAAAAATGGATGCTGTGAATATAGCAGAACGTCATTCGTTGTCTTTGCCTTTTTGTCCTTCATTTGCGTGTCAGTAGATGTTCGAGACAGAAAGTCACAAACGAACCAATATCACAGCACTCTGGTCACCCCGACGCAAAACACGCTTACACGGCCTATAGCCACATCGTGCAGGAGGGTACCACAGGCTGATAAGAACTCATTGATTCATATACGATATTAACTCATAGCACACTAGAGATAGAAGACTCACAATTGGTGGTGCTTGATCAAAGCGACGCACGAGCGGGTCTTCTGCCCCACCTACTCGCCGGAGTATAGTAGTTTTTCCCGAGTTTGCTCTGCCCATCACGAGGACGCGAAACGGCATGCCAGGCGGTACCCCCGGTTGTGACCGCACGTGGCGAAGAACTTCGTCAATCTGGATTGGCGAGCTCGGCGGCGCAGCCTGAGATCGCGAGTGCATGGACGTTATTTGGCAGAAAACTGATTGCGACCAGGACGAGGCGTTGTCATCCATGTGGTTCTTAATAAACGACCTTCAAGTCGAACTTCAAGATGGAGTTCATGAGAGCGCCGCAGCGTTGCATACGTACCCAAGCTATGCAACTTGCGCTGAGACGACCGAAATGTAGAGCACTATCTTGAAAGCGCTGTCACTGCCACTAGTACGGGTGCCTGACATGCCTGCGGTCCATTGATTCATGACAGCTGGGCGCTGAACCCAGATAAGCAGCGATATTACTAAGTAGGCTTGAGTTAGGCTCGGTATGTTCCATTGAAAAGAAAAGAGACACGTACAGTCACGGCAATAGGACTCCCATTAGTAGAGTGTACAACAGTTTATGCAGACCAACTGCTTCCGTATTACTGTGTTCCTGTGCAACCGCAAGTTATGGCTAACGCGTCAACTTGCTCTCGAACTTCATATCAGAATTAACGACTGTTCGGAGGTGTTGCCCATGATGCATTGATGCATGATGTATAGTGACTAGTAGAGACGCCAAACTTCAATATGCTTTATTTTTCCCAAAGAGATAGGAGATAAATCTAGATAAAAGTAACTCCAAGTCGAGACTAATCGATGTTAACTTGAGGGTTATATTTCTCACTAGAATTCTTATATAACCGGACAAGCCCACATAGACGCCCGCGCGTTCACCCTCCTGAAAAAATCTACGATTCTAAGACTTCAGAAAACCACGGAAATATCATTAGGGACATCATTTCTTGTGATACACTGCGAATAATCTCTTGCTGATGTACGCGATATGGTTTCTTCGTTTCCCACAGAGAGACCAACACTGGAGGCGGCACTGCATTTCTCCCTTGAGGAGACCTGAGTATTGGAAGCAGGGAAACGTTACCAATCCCCGATAGACGTGGGGCGATGCAAATGGTTCACGAATATCCCATGGATTATAGCAGTGTGTCTCTGCAGGGAAATGCGGAGCCCTCAGCGGTCCAACTGCAGCGCTTTCCTTTCAACCGAACGTATGTCAACTGGAAGCGCTGCACTGACATACCAGGGGCGCTGTTGATCCAAATTCTGCTGCACTGATGCTCCTGGCTATGCACAGGTTCAAGACTGCGTTCTAGTATAGGTTGTCACACCTCTTCTCCCTCCTCAAAGGCTTGACGTCCTATCCGGTCAAATAGGACCCTATCAGTCTGAGGTCGACACTTTATTCAGCGTACTCTTTCCAAATCGAACTTGAAGCTAAGACTTGCCAAGGGGATCCATGCCCGACAGCGACTACCTCAAACCGACCACAGAAGGTATCTTTGAGGATTGTCCCAGGTACGAGCTAGTGATTGGATCTGGTTTCCCCCGAGTTTGAACCTATCTGCCCTAGGTTCCGAGTCCTTGTAGTAGGACGGGTGTGTTTGATTTTGTCTACTTTTTCTACTTCTACTCATTCCTCATCATAAAGTCCGGCGTTGGAAAATCCTCTTTGATTAACGCAGCTTTCAAGGTCGATCTCGCAGTAAGACTGTCGTCTTTTCAGAAGATTGCAACCTACTTTTCGATGTTAATATTTGTGGACAACAGAATGTCTCAAAGTTGAGGCCAGGATTCTCGAATATTGAGCAAGAAATCACCACCCCTGAGAATCCTTTATTCGTCCTCCATGATTCTCAAGGTTATGAACCAGGGGAAACTCAGAATCTGGGCACTCTCAAGGCATTCATAGAGAGCAGATCCAACATGCCCCGCCTAGCTGACAGGCTTCACGCAATCTGGTACAGCCGAATGTACCTATCATATGGTGTATCTCTGATTTCAATTTGACAGGCTTTGTATCGAAATACCGATTGCTGGCGGAAGGGTGACGGAAACGGGTGACGAAGCACTACTGAAATTACGCAGCGAACTTCCTCCATCATGTAGGTCTATCCCCATAGGCGTATCTTTGAAGATGTTTATACGCTTCCGTCAGTGCCCTTCATTGTCGTATTCACCAAGTACGATCAGTTTGTCTCTGCGAAGGAGTACGAACTGTTGAACAGCCTCAACAATCTCGACGACATGACCGACGATGAAGTGGAGCAAACTGTGCAGAGTCGGCTTGGACAGGACTTTGCCGATCTTTGTCTGGATAAGTTGCGGAAGGTGTCCCCCGAACTTCCCTTATGGGTCTACGTATCAGGTAATTACCGCAAAAGCTCTCGATATCAATTATTTCCCTTATCTAATTTCAATCTTGTAGCCGATGCGCGGTATACGGAGACTTTGAAGGGACTACTCGGCCTTACTCATAAGCACATAGTGGACTCTGTGTCCATCATTTTAGCTTCTGCGCAGCGGGTAGATGCCACTGCAAAGATTGACGCGTCCATAGCGTGAGTACTTACCCCGTTTGATTCATACATATGCTAACACGTCCTAAATGCAGTGTTGGTCGCAAGAGTATGACTATCTCTATGCAAGCGTGTAAAATCTCACTTACATCCTCCTGCAGAATATTGGAGGGGCCTTGCTTCCAGCATGCACTTTCCTGGAAAGACGTTGAGGGCATGTTTGCGAGCTTTGCATACTGATATCGTCACAATCTGGAATTTCCGGGACCCGCTAAATGTCAGTAATACTACTCCCGACTCCGTTATTGCTGCTGATGCCCTTTATACATAAGCGTTTGCACAGCGAAGACTTCATGGCCGTGATTACTGAGATCACCGCAGATATGTATCATTTCGAAGAAGCCGAGAGAGTAGAATCCGCGTATGCTTCCTTCCATCAATGAACTAATGCCGTATTGACATAATTTAATAGGGGACATGGCGATAGGTCACCCTCAATGGAAAGCTTTAATTCTACGTTAAGCGTAGTCGCAATGTTGGCACCTGGTGCCATCCCCGTCCTCATTCCAATGGCCGCGGCGGTCGCTTTTGCAGCATGGGCCTACCAGATGTATGAGCAGACGTACGTGGTCCATACACGTCATGTGTGATACATTAAATAAGATCTTAACTCTCTTCTATGTAGGCCGAAAGTTGTTTGTTGCTTGCTAGCGTACATCGTCGACCTCACGAACATCATGCAGAGTCTCTTCTGGTTAGAACGTGCCCGCGGTAAAGACAAACCCGTCTCTTACGACCTGATTAACCTCGCTATCGAAGCCTACTGTTGCTCTCCGGTCCGGAACCAGATCCATGGGGAAATCAGGAACTTCATTCATACTTCGAGCGTTCTTAGGCTTATTCATCGCGATCGTACGCTTGATGAGGTAGTGAGGCTTATTGAAACGTATCGTTTCGAGCCTGCGGCGGAATATGTGCAGAGAGCAACAACCCTACCGTTGGGTTGGTAGTCCGAATTTCAATATATACATGGTCTCTCGTATCTCAAGATACTCTTTGTATGTATCATCCATCCATAAATACCCTATATATTCCGATGTGATGATATTATGCTATATATACAGTAGGCTGAGCAGTCGGTAGAAAGATTAGTATCGATTAAGAATTAGTTATGCTTTGAAAAGTTTGAAATTTCGGAGGTTCCACCAATGATCATACTACGAAGTTGAGAGGTATCTCGTATATGCAGATGTCCAGGCCTTCCTTGCATCTTCTTCGATTACGTCCTGAGGATGTTTGGTTCAGCATACAACCTCACTCGCTCGGGAATTGACTCACTCCATGGCAAGGGATAATACGCTCGAAATCCCATTCTGAGACGGTCTGGGCGTCGCGCTTCATCGTGCTACCATAAATCGAAGAATTCAGTTCATGTGATCACGCAGAAATATGTCAAAGAAAACTGACTCTTTGTCTTTCCCTTCGTTCCATACAAACTTTTGGTGGAATTTGCTATATGGTTCAAAATTGGGGAAGAAGAAAGCCAGTTTCGGCGAGGAAGATGACTTGGAATATTGCTCTTTTGCAGGAAGATTGAAGATCAGGTCCGCAACAATAAGGGTCTTGGACGGGATGTGTAGCCAGGCAACATCTTTCTTGCTAAATCCAGAGAAGTAACTAGGATAGCACACACATCAGAATCGTCAAGTGTAATGTTTGAACAATGATTAATGATTGCTGACCAAGATTGAATCTGTAATAGGAGCCATGTTTGTCAAGATGATATCGAATTATGTGCTGGGAACTCACGTCATTCTCAAAACCGTACGTTGTCTCAGGTGGATCGATCCCGTATGCTATTAATTGACATGGGCTTAATCCAATGAGACGGGTGACTGCGAAGAGATACTTACAGCCGAAGAAGGCCCACCTCTCTGCCTTCTTTTTCTCAGGCAAGCCTTCCATACCAATTATCTTCGCCTCTGGGTATGCCTTCTTCCATTCACCTAAGTACATGACCGAGCTCAATACATCTATAAAATTATCCGATGCATGGCGGTTTACTCACCGAGAAAGAGATGGTGGTCGGCAGACGCCGCAAGGATGTACCTGGAGAGAATCCTGCATCAGCATGCCATACCTGTAAGGAGGAAGGGGGGGCGGTTGGTGCCGTACTCTACAGAACCCATGGCATCAATTGTCTCCTTTGTTTCTGTATTCAAGGGAGTTGAGGCGACGACCCAGACGCCTCCACTGGAGAGCTTGATAGCGGTAGAGCGCCCACCCATCGGGAATAACCCAGCAAAACGGGTGAACGGTCTGCACATAATTCATGTTAGCGTGCATCGTACGCAAACGATGCATAGGAGCTGAATTTACCGAGAGAATATTGTGACACCAGGAGCTACCTGTGGTATTCTTTCAGCCATCAAAACTTCTACATGTACGTGTTGAAGGATATACCTGGCGGATGATAGTATCAGACATTGTTTTCAATCGAGTTCCAAAGTACGATATCGAAGAAATGGGGGACAGGAGAGAGCGTTTGCGTGTGTAGAAGTGAATTCGAGATACATGCCTTTACTTTATAATTCCCGTCAGGGGCGACTGAGAGAGGGGCTGATCACAAAGAACATTGACGAGCGGTCATGGGAGCGTTACTGGACACGGACTCCGAGTCAATAACCAACACGGTGTCGGGCGAGAGCTGTCAGCATCTCGCCAAGCCCGAGCATTGCATGACCGCCTGAGAGCGACGGTAACCAATGGTTCACAGCAGAGAAGAGAAAATTTCTGTTGAAGTGTCCCTACCAGAAGGGTTAGTGTGAACTACCTCAAAGCTGCGAAAGGGATTCGGATTTACTGACATTCGATTGGTAAAATACGTCAAACGCAAGCTCTTTTTTATCTTCAGGCTCACAGGTCGACATTCAAGCTTTAAGTCTGGAGCAATTCGGCCTTCCTAGCAGGTTCACGTTAGCAGACTGAACTGTTGAACATTCTTTTAATAAAATCAATTGGGGTCAGACGAACTTCTGAACGTTTACAGATAGTTGCTGATTTGATATAGTTTCCCCCGCTAATGCAGTATTGTATTGCATTTTTATGGTTCCCGTGCATTCCCAGGTCGCTGTAAATCTGGAAAGAAAGTGGCCATTCGGAAACGGTGGTTAAAGAGCTTTGAAGAGCTTTCGGGCGTCTAATGTGGCGTCCTTCGACTGCCGAACTGCCGAGCTGCATCTGTTCAATCGATACGACGATAACGGCATTCACTGAATCACCTCTCTCCTCCTGCCACCATGCACACTTCCCCGCATACATCCAGTTTATGTCGCCGTTGGGCCTTTGAGCCTCTAATAAACCGGTTTTTTTGGGAGCATATGGAACCTCATTCGTGGAAATGGGTTGTGCATCTTTGCCAACTGACCACCCGACTCCACCTTCATAGCATCCTACCCCATTCTTGGTTGATACCTTTGTACCCTCGATGCAACGTTGCCGAATCGCGAGTATATAACAAGAGCTGCGGTGGGAGCATCCTTGTCTTGATCCTTGAAGCCACGCCACATATGCCAGGTCTGGGTGATTTCTCTATGTTCCTGTATATAGGTGTCGAAGATCGTTTGGTTACGGTTCAGCTAGAACAATGAGGGATTGGTACGTATATGCTTTGTGAATCGCATCTTTCTGATCTGACGACTGTGACTTTAGATTGCTTCTCATGGGTGTTGCGAAGCTGCGGTGCATCTTTTGAGGTTCAGGAACTTGAGGTCCGGACCTGCTACGCTTCAGCGTCTAGAGATCAGCCGCGGATGTTTCTCATGGTACAGGTTGTGGTCCTTATACTTACGTTTCTTCTTTCTGCGCAGTCATTGATCTACCATATGGAAGGTGATCGTACATGCTTGCGTTGCCTCATGTACTGCATGCGTTTGATGGAGTCACGTACGACCACCCACCAGGCCCGTGACACAATAATGCAGGTCATGATTCCAGATGATGCAACTGGGTGCTTGTCTCGCCCTATCAAACATATCACGTCCTAGCAGAAGCCAAATGCGAACTTATACTCTATTTTCCCCAATATTCCAGGTCA
The DNA here is from genome assembly GCA_001913855.2 of Hermanssonia centrifuga. Lineage (NCBI taxonomy): Eukaryota > Fungi > Basidiomycota > Agaricomycetes > Polyporales > Meruliaceae > Hermanssonia > Hermanssonia centrifuga. The sequence goes on from MLYV02000311.1 coordinate 10,891, forward strand.
CAACCAAGGTTTCGGTGAGGGGATGTCGTCTTTCAAAGCCGTGGCGGTACAGCCCGTCAGACCGCGGTAACCCTAGGATTCTGGATTTCGGACGTCGGTATGTTATCTACGTTAATAGGACCGGTATATCGGTAATAGACTGATGATCGGCTTTACTTACGCTCAGTAACGGTCTGGTCTTACTTATGATATGCAACCCCAAAGATGGGTGTTGATAAGAAGGCCGATCCGACGGAGAAAGGTTAGTTATAGCGCAGTTCCGCGATGTGTAGTATTTCTGACTACATCTCATTAATTTAGATCCATGCAGAATGAGTGGGAGATCTGCCTACATGCAAACTCTACTTCAATCATGTATTGTATTGCTTTGTGTCCTCCCGTCGCAGCATCGGAAGATGTGCTGGTATATTTTGCAAGATCAAGCGCAAGTGCCAGTTCGAGTACTTAGCACAGAGCAACTTGATCTGTTGACTGTGATCTCATCACGAGTTCCCGCTTCTCAAGTCTCAAGAAACCGCTTCAACTGCCAAACTGCGGGTCTTGTGCTCCTGGGTCTCCTCACAACCAACGATCTGCACGTTCATCTCCCCACAACCGGCCGCAGAAACGACGCTCTCCCCAGTTACGTGTGAATCGACTAATAATAGACGCTTTGCTCGCTAATTTGTTATCGATGTCCCACAGAGTAATTCATTTGGAGACTTCGTTAAGCCTCAGCTTACCGACTATCAACCGACTTTGCCCAGACCATTTGATACAGGCTTTCCCCCCGAGTGATTGTACGTATAACCGTCTCTAGCTTTGACACTTTTCTTATCCTTCTAAGCAGGTGTTATTGGTGAGCGGACCGCCAGTGCAACTCACAAGGTTTGTACTGGAAGATACCAGCATAATACGTGTTCGCACGAGCGAGTCCGGACCTTTTCTGCTCCAAGAGTAGTGTGACCGCCGTCGTCACTATGATGCTTGCGACGATTGCATTGACTTTTCAAGCTTTGTGATACTCCTGAGTACTTACACCAACGGGTCATTCCTGGTCGTGTGGTCGGTCCAGGGCACGGTCTCTGGGACGATCTAGGTCTTGTGAGTCCTAAAGTGGATGCTTGTTGTTGTTTACGCTGACCTGTAACGCACAGTCGGAAAGTCCCGGGTAGGACTGAGGTTCTACGGGGGCTTGCCTCATTGGGAATAGCCATCGAGTTTCTGAGCTCTCTCGCTCGAAATGGTGTTAATCGCTTGGCAGTGCGTCTCCTATCCTCGCATACAAGATCTGGAGTTTCGCTGGCTACGCTCTTCCAATCTTCTTCCCTCCTCATCTCACTGTACTTTCATTGCAACTTGTCTGCCCCCCGTGGCCTCGTCATTTGCCATTACTCGCATACAACTCTCGAGCTTCCCGTGCTCATTACCCTGCCATACTCGCGAAAATGATAGCTAAAATTCCGAGCTCTTTCCTCATGGAACCCGTCGTTCTCCACGAGAAGCTTCATACAACTTTCACTGGCGTCGTACATCCTATTACTACACTTGAAGCGCCAGTTTACCAGTACCTTGGTATTAAATACGCTTCAATACCTGCAAGATTTCGTCAGTCGAAGTTAATGACTTCGTATCCTCTTGTTACCGATGCGACTGGTCATGGGTGGGTCCTACTCCCTATTCTTTCATTATAGCTTTATCTAATGCGAGTATATAGACCCATTTGTCCTCAGGTGAACTACAAGGCCCACGAGGAGGAGCTGTTCGGCCTCACAGAGGATAGCGCTCCTGTGCAAACCTTCAAGCAGCACGAGTTTGAATGTCTGAACCTCAACATCACGTGCCCTGCCAATGCAACCCCTGGCTCCAACTATCCGGTCATGTTCTTCATCCATGGGTTTGTCCATTTACTTACTGGGAAAGTCAACGACATCCTAATATGCTTTGTAGTGGAGGAAATCGTGGCTCGGGTTCCAGCTGGCTGTATGATGGTGGTGCATTTGTGCAAAGGAGCATCATGGTGGAAAAACCCGTGATCATCGTGACCATCAAGTAAGTGGATACTTTGGATATTCTTGACATCATCCTGTAGAACTTGCGCTGAACTCTTCCAGTTATCGTCTAGGTCTACTTGGCTTCGCTGCCAGCCCGGCTCTTCGCGATGATAACCATCTCACTGGGGACACAGGTGTCGGCAACTACGGCCTTCGAGACCAGAGGAAAGCTCTGGAATGGGTGTACAACTACATTTCGGACTTTGGAGGCGATCCTATGAACATCACTCTGTTCGGATTGTCTACGGGAGCCGCCGACATACTGTGTCACATGCATTCTACCGCCAACGAAACGCGCCCGTTATTCCAGCGTGCTATCGTTCAAAGCCCTGCTTTGGAGCTCGATATTCCCAATGTTTCATCGGCTGGCTGGCAATTCTCTAAGCTCATGTCTACTTTCCAAGCACGTTCCGTGGAAGACCTTCGGGCCATCCCGGTCGAAAAGCTGGTTGCTTATGCACCGCACATCCGGGCCGTTGACGACGGTTTATTCTTCTCTAAAGGCTGGCACGAAGCCCTATACCCGGAAGAATCCTGTCTCCATGGCCATTCTGACGTCCCTGAACTTCAAGCTCTGTCACTCCATCTCAAATCCCATACACGTATCTCTTCACACTCACGTTCTCGCTCTCGTGCTCGGCATAATCATTCTATTAATCTGTATAACCACCCTCCTCATCTCCAGCCCATGATGATTGGTGACTGCGGCGCCGAATCCCTTCAATGGTCGAATGCAGCTTCGCTCTGGACTGCTCCGGGAGTGGTCCGCCGAATTCGTGCTATCTGCCAATCGCTTTCAAAATCCTCCGCGCTTCTGCGAGCGTATGATATCTCTTCACACACGCCTGCTGACGAGCTTCCGGAACGGGTCCTTGAACTAATCAACGACGCTCGATTTGCTTGGCCTACTGACTGCGTTGCAGAGACCGCTAAACGTGCACGCAGTGGTCATGGCGTGTGGAGATACGTATTTGATCAAGAATCGCCTTCACGAGGTGTACCACATCATGCGGTTGACCTTCTCTATCTATTCGATAATATCCCTCTTTCCGTCCCTGCAGCAGCTACTCCACCCTCTTCTTTCTCGCCACATCTTTCTTCACCATGTGACTCCCCTTCAGCATACTCGCCTCCTGACACCCCCGACATGTCCTATGGATCTGATTCGGACTCGGACGGTGTGGACTTCGGATTCGGCTTTGACGGAGCTGAGGACGACGGCTGGGGCGCGCCCATCGTAGATGAGTGGACGTACACTCGCGTACGTAACACTGTTCAGGAGCGATGGCTTGCTTTTGCATACGGCGATGCCCCGTGGTCAGCAGACAAAGTATACGTATTCGGGCCCGAGGGTGAAGTCGGCGAGCGTTCGATGGGTATCTTCCGTGGCCGCCGAAGATTTGGCGCATGGAAAGAGGCTCTCGAACCGCTTGGGATGTATCTCGCTCAGAAGGTGGGGCTGGAACTCAGTAATGGGCCTCCCATGGGATCTAGAGCGTAGCTGCGGATATTCTTTTGGTTTCTCTTTTTTTGCATCGTTTTGGGCCATTACTTGCTTTTGCTTTCGTCGCATAATATATGGAACACTCACACTGGCATGTATCTGTATCACCGCCTCTATTAACATATCACATCATGTAGTACATACTAGCATACATTCAAGGGATTATCGTCGTCTACCATGGCTGTTGGCGACTTTTCACGGGACGTTGAGATAACAAAGGTCCGAGACCTTGTGATCTATGCGCAGCTGGACCGCATCAATTTTCAAGACATCTGTACGCAAAGTATTCCAAATTCAGGTATATCGTATAAAGAAAAGTACCTTGAAGTACCACCACAGATTGTAGTGATACGTCCGTCCAAGAAGGGAAACGCGACAAATGACATCGATAATCCATTACCAGTCCTATCAATCTCATCAGTATATGACATAGGTACTTATGTCAGAGGAAGCTCACCGTTCAAATCAAAAGTAGGTATCCTGCGGCCCACTCAACCGTTGCGAGAGGATTCGTACCGCAGAGGCCGGTATGGTCATTGTCTCGCTGAACTGCCTGGAAAAGGCTACAGAACCACTCGCATCTGCTTTGATACTGCAGAGAGTCTGAAATGAGCAGTTGAAGGCGAATTTGGGACTAAGGGAATATGCATATGACGCCTTGATGGCGTCCAGCCGACCCAATAACCTTAGGGTCTCGCATCCAGTAGGATCTTGCTTGAAACAGGCAGCCACCTCTTTAACCCTCTTCCGCTCGCTATCCTTATCACGGCCTCTTGCCTTGTCCCGTGATGACCAGATACTACCCCACTTTTGATAAATCTCATTGACAAAAGCCTCGACTGATTGCACCTCTTCCTTTAGTATAGATGACGAAGCTGTCACGTCCTCGTAAGGCTGACGGAGATGACGATCGCTTGCGCCAGTACGCAATGTCTTTCCTAGGCTGTCATATTCCCGTAGTAAGTCGTCTCCGATGAGACCACCAGCCTCCAGGAGCTCGTCGAGGATGAAAGGCTCCGTCACGTAACGCTTCGTCTTGGAGCGGTTATGCTGATTTTCTTTGGTAGAAGAACCAGCTAAACATGATGGTACCGCAAAGCTGAAACTTTTTCTGTCCGCCCTAAAGATTTCCTCTCTGACGAGAAGCCCTGTCTTGCGTGAATCAAGAATAGTCGTGAACCTACGAAAAGACAAGACGAGTCAATACGGAGCGGAGAAGCTGGTGTTTAAGACCACTTGCATAAAGGCAGTTCGAATGCTGCTATCGTGATCGTAGCCCAAGGTATAAATGCTTTTTTCATGATACAATGAGTATATTCCGACTTTGGTGTCTGACAGGCCGATGAGAAGCTGAGAGCGCAAGGACACGTCTGCCTCCGTAGGATCCAAATCCTTGATGGTCTGTAGAACAGAAGCAACTTGCAGGACTTTCTCCATTGGCTCAAAATTGCGGTCCAGGAAGTTGAGCGGCTCTTCCGTAACGGGCGGCTGTACGAACGATTGCACCAACGTTTGGTCCCAAACACAGACAGCGACATCTGTGACGGTTTCAGAGAAATCAATGATTCAACACGACAGTTCACATACCACCATCGACATCTATTTCAGAGCCAGTGAGCACTCAAGCATGTATTGAGTGATGACCAAGACATACCTCCACCGGCGAGAAGGCTTGCAAGGGAACGGGCCCCTTTGATCGGCAATACGATAACATCTACATATTCCGCGAGCGCCGGATGCGAGACAGCAATAACCTGTGATGTGGCATTAGTTAGAAAGATATATCCGAGTATATGCAAACAATATTGCGTTTACCTTTTGCACGTCGGAGGGAACGCGCGCCGGGTTCCTATAGATCTGTGCACCCGATGAGTTACAAATTTGTTAAAGAAAAAGGTGTAACCCACAAGAACCTCGCCGGTGATGTTGTTTGGATGCAAGCTTTCGAGAGGATCCTCGAGGTTTTGAGAAGACTTGAAGTGAATCTGGCCTTCTTCAAGTACACCGAGCGGATCTAAGAGCGGGGTCAGAGTTGAATACGATGGATGAACAAGAAACATACCAGGGACAATGTAAGCTTCCGCCGATTGTTGCACAACTATGTGATAGTCCTTGACAGAACTCTCAATGGTATTTTTGACTACTTGCTTGATGTCCTCGAAGAGAGTGTGGTCCTCGAGAGGGGAAAAGCCAGACTGGAGCTTCTCCAGAACCGTCTCTCCTATTGATGGCGGCTTCCCGTCAATCAGACAGTCGGGTGATGTTGTCGGGTCCTCCTCGGATTCGGATTCATCATCATCGGGATCGTTCTCTCGGCGCACTAAGCCGAGTGCTCTCTGAACTCCAGCAGCATACCGTTGTAATCTGAGAGACGAGACGCCCGAGACCTTGTTGACTGCACTCCACAGGAGCGGCATAGCGGCTGGGCCTGACCATTGTGTGAGTGCCGCGACTTCTGCCCGAAGTCCGCTCTCCATGAGCGAGACAAGAACCTGCTTTGGAATCTTGTTATGGGCAAGATTGATGATGGTTAGCCTTGATAGTCTCGCAGGAATCGAGACGCGGGAAGGCGCCAAGAGATCGAAAATAACATGTGCGGGGTGCACCTGCCGAAGAGTAGCCTCGTTGAGGGTGTCCAGGAGCTTGATCTTCTGTTGGGATGCCCGAATCCAGATCCTCGGCGGCGCGTCAGGCAGACGATCGTCAGGATGCAAAATCCATACGCCCTTCGACCCGAAAATGCGACCTTGCACCGCGGTTGGCCTTTCGGAGTATCCAAGCTGCCGACCAATAGCCATCAAAGCGGAGCCGTTCATGAACCCACAGCCATCGGTGAATATCGCGTGTGCGGGGGCGTCGTTTCCCTCGAAAGGAGCGTCTACGTGATATTGACGTTAGCTTTGCAAAAGTGCCGCATGTCACAATGACTGACATTCGTCTCCAATCCTAGTTATATTTTCCGGCTCGAACTTGATGGCCGGGACCGACGTTGATAACCCAAGGTCAAAACGTGACACCCATTTGCTGACTTTCTGAAGTGACATCCGAGGGTTGTCAAACTAGATTCCAACAGAAGGGAACGGGACACGCGCACCTGTTTCGCATTCAAATCCATCGGGTTGTGCCAGCGTACGAATTCATCAAGCGAGAGTCTGTAGTGGTCGCCCTCTCCAACTTGCACGGCTCTCTCATAATCCTCATTGATCTCCATCGAATATAACTTACCGTCCTTAACTGAGAACGGCACATACACCCTCCCGCACAACACAAACTTCTGCAGAAAATATTTTTTCATCATCGCCCAGTCCGTAGAGTAATCTTTTGGGAGCTTTATTTGCAGGATGCGACGAGAGCCAAGGAAGCGCGCGAAACGATGTGAACGGCCCATTTGCATACGGCCGAGCTTGAGTTCGTACCGCACCGATTTCTCTTTGTCGCTGTTGCTCACTTTGACGAGGTGAACGATTTGTTGGATTCGGCCGCCGTACCATTTGGATTCGCCCATCCACTCGCCCTGCAGCCCAAGTCCACGGCTGTTGTTCTCGATGATTGCTGCTTGCTCTCGGTCCAGCTCGGCCCTTTTAAAATTTGTTAGCTTGAGAGATAGGAAGGATCGCGAGTACACACCAGAGCGGGTAGTTATACCCAGCTGCATATTCGGGACGACCCAAAACATCTGCAACCTTCGGCGCACTCCTTTGATTCGTGTCCTTCAACTCGGACATTTTCGGTCCTGTTACGTCTTCCCAGGCCCACCATCCATTAGTTATACCCCTTGCAATTTCGTATTGGGTACCCCAGCTCAACCCATAATTGTCCATTAGCTGCTGCTTCAAGGCATTATGGGCGATAACGGCGAACCCGGAGGATGACAGTTGGACTGAACTAGGAGTAGGCAGCTCATTCAGTGCCATAGAAGAGAGCGGCGAGCTGTCCAGTATCTCAGTACGAGACAGAATTGACGAAGTATCAGCACATACAGAAGGTTAGCCGCAGAAATTGACCTCTCTAGCGGGGGAGATGCTAGCCGAGATTGACTGGCATGAGATGCTACCACGGGCATCGTGGATGCACGGGCCAGTGCCGCTGTCTTCTTCGGTGTCCCTTTCGCTTTCAGTGCGGGGGATATGACGGCAGATGAACCTTTCGATGATGGGAGCCGGACGGACACGGTATACGGGGTCGTGATGTCGATGTCGTCTTCACTATCAGTTTTGACTTCTATCTCGGTGCATTCAGTAGCTTCAGCTGTTGTGAGTAACTTGCACACTGACCAATGATAGCTAAAGATAGTCCGTTAGACCAAGATATTGAAGTTGTACAGTTCAACTTACCTTGCTTATGTCTAACAGGTTTCCGGAGGCTTCCAGGCGGAATGCTCCGTGAGGTACCACCCTGTCCACGAGACCTATCAATCACCATGACTGTATGTTTCGCAAGTCCACAAACCTTCCCGCTTTCTGAGTAGGAACTATGATTGCGAGGCGAAGAGACAACTCGGACAGGAACTCCCTTTGTAGAGTGTTCACATAATAGCTGACTACAGCCAGTCAAGAACATACCGGAAGCTGATTATCCAAGGGTACGGGTTCAGAATTTTGGGGATGAACATTGAGCATGCGCCTGCTACCACTGGCACTCGACGCTGGTGCTTACACGCCTCAATATGTGCGCAAGCCCATGTTCTGCGATGAACTCACATTTTGAAGATCCTAAGGGAGTCTGAAGAACCGCACTTCTAGTACGAGCTGCAGTTGCATGGACTATATTACGATGCGTTATAGAAGTGGAATCTTGATACTATTGAAGACGTTACACACCTGCCTCAGCATCATCAGAATCTTGTACCGAACTTTCAGTCCAGTATTCGTCTTCCGACGGGAATTCATCGCGGGGTCCGGGCTTGGACTGCATCGGTGGAATGTCCTTCAGACAGAATCGACGCTGTTAACCCAAGCTTATATACAGATTCCTGCGCAGTACGGACCGATCGATCCTATTGCAGAGTCTTCAGATGAAGTTAGATTGCTGAAGTTTACGTTCACGAGTGGGAAGAGTCAAGTTGGAATACTGGTGTTCGAGGTGCTAGTGCTGAAGCTCTATGTTCGAGGTTGCTGAGGGTTCCTGGCAGATGCCATCGGACTTTGTGTGGACGAGTGAAGGCTATACGCAGGATACGCATGTGTTCCTTTGGAGCAGAACATCTTCACACAGACTGGTCAGAATGCCTGCCAGAACAAAGCTGAACGATTTATCGGCGACGGAAGGTATTTTATGTCGCTGTCTTACCTTCGGACATTGACTCCCTGGCTGCAGTCTGGCGGAGCACGAGAGGAGATTCAAAACATAACTGGCTCTTCCGTTCGGACCTGTTCGGACCGTAGAAAGACGCCTATGGGCGCTTCGACGAGCCTGAGATTCTGCACAAGTCCCAGGACCGACTGATTTCAGTCTACCTAGCTCGACGCTGTTATTTTTTATCCCGCAACATGTCTCGCAGGGTTGCAATAGTCGAAGAGTTTGACGATGACACAGATCTACCCCTTCCCCCACGGGCTCTGCCGAACTTAGGCACACGAGGAGCGATCCTTGAAGCGTTGTCTGACGATGAAGGGGACTCAGAACCCGGTCCTGCGACACCTTCTTATACCGGATTCAAGGAGAGGCAGCAAGCGGTATCTCATGCTCAGTCGATGGAAATCAACGAGGTGGTAGACATAACGCCGTATAAGAAGTGCGTGCGATCTTATGTGTTGTGCAGGTCTATTTCTTGAACACTGCTTTATCATACAGGTGGATATGCGTTTACCCCATCTATATCGATGCCAAGAGAGCATACGGGACAGGAGAGCGTCGAGTCGCCCGCGCAAAAGCTGTATGGTGGCCTCTAAGTCGTGACATCGCCGAGGCAGCGAGCCGTATGGGATTGGGTGTATTACACGAAGCGCAGAAGTCACATCCGCGAGATTGGGAGAATCCAGGGAGAGTTCGTGTACAGTGGAAGAAGGAAGGGCGGCTCGTGAACCCCAGTATTAAGACTAGTGAGTCCCAGGGACTTTTGCCTTTTCTTACATGCTTCACTAACCGCACTGTGCAGAGAAGCAGCTTTTGGAAATGATTTCAATGCAGATTCAAATTCAGAAGCCAGATAGCATACCCAAACCTCCATACTCAACTACGTCGCCTGATACTCCCGTTGAGCCAGCACCCGCACCCGTGCCTGCGAAGGGTAAGCAACCCGCTTCAAAGACGGGAGGCAAAGCCCATACGACTATTTCCGCTTCTGCAGCTCCGACCCGTAGATCCGGTCGCCCACTGGCGGTACCACCTACACCTCATCCACCTTTAGCCAACCGCGTCTCGCCATACTCTCCGGCTTTGGTGTCCGGTGTACTAATAGAAACGGTGAAGGCGGGTATGAATGCCCCAGAAGCGGGAATGGGAGCGGTCGGTGGTAGTGGTGGGAAAGGAAAGAGAAAGGTTGTGCGGGTGCGAGGATGAAGTAGCAAGCGTGGTTATGTTCAGTACGTCTCTGTGATTACTTGCTCGGAGCATTTTCTTCATTTCGAAGCTCATCTCGGGGCAAATGTTCGACATCGACAACCAACCAACTGTACCGGGAAAGCAATGTTACCTGAATTGGTTCTTGCTGGGTAATGGTTCTGGGGTCTCCAACACTCGACTGAGTCCGAGGTAATACTTCAATCCCTCGATCGCGATACGGACGACCCGACAATAAAACCTGCTGAAATGCAGGAGGGCGTAGAATCTCAACACAATTAGATTACCGCCACTACATGTGGTGCAACGGTATTATGAGGGGCAGACACGAACCCCTTCATCATCAGGGTGAGTCGATCGCTCACAATACTTGGGATCCTTTTAACCTAATTTTCGAAAGTCTTCGCCTAACAACAACGGGTGACCCATGCTTGATATAGCATAAGGCGCTTCGAGCGCCCGTATTCGCTCCGCATCTGATGGCACGAACCACGGTATTACTTCTTGCTATTGTTCTCTCTCTGGCTAGCGCAACATATAAGACGGAACATACCAAAATCACACACTTTCCGAGAACCGGAAGGCGTTCTCAGTCTAGTTGGGCGCGTTTGCGTCTATTTCTGTGTCTCACGAGGCGTGCTAGGCAAATGATTCATCTGCTCATGAATCTGTGTGTTCCCGTTGTCTCTTAACAGATACAAACGCCGCGGAAGCTAGGCCCTCTAACTTTGGCTCTTTGACATAAGTCTCCATCTCAGCTCGGGCAACGGACCCTCCAGCATTTGCTCCTTGTTCAATCATGGTGTTCGCTCATCGGTCCCTCCTGCTGATTTTATTATGCATATTTTCTTTCCCAGATAATGCTCTCCCCAAGTCCGTCACCCATCGCACAAGGAAACTTGCTAGTGGAATGGTTATTGAGAGCTACCATCCCCCGTCTTCATACGAGGTATAATAGTTCATCTATTCATTGTCTTGGAATTTTACATTTCTTCTTAGACCTTTGGTCCTGGACTAGACCACCCACTGTCAAGACGTGCCAACACGACGCTTGCTGAATCCGCGATTGCTATCCTCCAGCAGAGACTTGGATATAAAGACTACACTATGCATTTGCATGCAACACATGAAGGAGACGTTGCAAGATACGCTTATTTCAAGCAGACGATCAATGGCATCTCTGTTGCAAACGCAGTAGCCAACGTGGCTTTAAACAAGGCAAACAAACTTGTCGCCATCGGTTCGTCTTTCGTGCAGAACCGTGAGTTGTCCAGCTGCAACTATGTGTGTCTAACCTTCGCTGATAAAATTCTACAGTAAAGGCCAATTCGGCTGCTCCTTCTATTTCCATTCATCAAGCCATCGCGACGGCAGAGTCTGCCCTTAATGGCACATTTGAGGCTATCAATTTCCCACAACCAAAACTGATATATCTTGTGAAAGGTGACTCTTCACTCGCTCTCGCTCATGTTTTCCAAGTCCGAAACGGAGGATCTGGAAGCTGGTATGAGGCGTATGTCGATGCTCATACCGGTGAAATACTTTCGGTCACTGATTTTGTCGCCCAGGCAACTGTAAGTGCTCGATTAGCTTGCAGTAAATTCTCCGACTCATCAGCTTTTTCCCACAAAGTATCTTGTCCTGCCTATAACAAAACAAATTTTGACACAAGGCTTCGAAGATCTTGTGGATCCGTACGACATAGAAGCATCTCCTCTGGGATGGCATAATGACGGAAAGACTCTTTCAAACGATACCGCGTGCGTCCGGTAATGGTGTCTTCCATGCACTTCATTTTGATTGATGCTCCCAGCGGAAATAATGCAATATCTTTCAACATAATACAAGCGGACGTCGTAACCGAATCGGCCAGCAACCTGACATTTCTGTTCACTCAGGATCCCACCTTAGATCCCACCGTAACCGTGAATCTGGATGCTGCACGCGTGAATGCGTTCTATTTAGTGAATAGTGTGCACGATATAGCATACAGATACGGATTCACGGAGAGTGCCTTCAACTTCCAGACCGACAATTTCGGACTCGGTGGGAAAGGCAACGATCGGATTACGATTAGTGTGCAAGACGGCGGCGGCGTCAATAATGCAGAGTTCACGACGCTTCCGGATGGGCAAAACGGGCAGATGCGCATGTTTATATGGGACTACACCGTTCCGAGGAGGGATAGCGACCTTGAGAACGATATTGTCGTACACGAGGTTGGTTTCAAAGTTATCTGCTCTGAATATTGTGCTGACGAGCTTCCTAGTATACTCATGGCATCACCAATCGTATGACTGGAGGTGGTACTGCCACGTGCCTTCAAACCTTGGAAGCCGGTGGTTTGGGCGAGGGGTGGTCAGACGCTATGGCAGAGTATGTGCAGCTTCACTTGTATACCTGCCACCCCTGCCAGCTGACTGATCAATTCCCCTTAGGTGGAGTGAACATACAGACGCGAATATCACGGATTATGTGATCGGTCCATATGTAACAAATAATACTGCAGGACTCAGGACATACCCATACTCAACGAGCAACGTAACCAATCCACTGCGGTATTCTTCTGTGGCGAAGTTCAATGAAGTACATCAAATCGGCGAAGTTTGGGCGAACATGTTGCACAACATTTATGCTGCGTTAATTCAGCAGCACGGCTTCTCACAGACGGCTCACACGGATCCTACGTGAGTGTACTTCGATGCATATTTAGCACTGGGGGTTTATTGATAGTTGTTTCCAGGGGCACAGAAGGGAATATTGTCTTCCTTCATCTTTTCATCGACGCCCTTCCCCTACAGCCTTGCAATCCAACTTTCCTCTCTGCTCGTGATGCTTGGATCCAGGCAGATGTAACTCGATACGGTGGCGAAAACAAGTGTATACTATGGAGATCTTTTGCTAGCAAAGGGTTGGGCATGAATGCATCAAACTATACGGACGATGCGACTGTGCCAACCGGTTGCTGAGCGTTCAAATCTCTTCCCTGACTCGGAGGCATATACCGTATCTAATATTTATATCGCTCAGACCGCCCGCTCGCCTCATTTGTCTGTAGCGCTAGGGATATTTAGCAGTAATTCTGACACGACAGCTATTTCAACTGAATCTTAGAGCCTTTCTCCTCATGAGCGCTTATAGAGCGCTTGATTACCATAATCATTTATATCGATATTTATTCTTGAGCGCTGGAACTTCTTGGTTCACGCATCAGCAAAAAAAACATTTCTTTACAACTTGATGTAAGAACATATAAGCGTCACTTTGAATACAAGATGGTACCTACCAGTGATTGCCATGCGTTAAGATGCAAGAACCATCTAAGGTTTGTAAGACTCGGAAATCTTGTGAGCCTTGTAAGGCAGAGAATTCCGTTAGGCCTTGTAAGCCCTTACAATCCTCGAGATATCATACAATGCATGTAATAACCCAGATATGTTTTTGCTTTATATAATTGTGAGAGCCTTCATCATGCCGGTATGGAATGGGAATGTTTCATATTTTGATTCTTGTAATGATTATAATATACATATAGCAACTGATAGCATACTAGTAGCATATACCGTAGTTGCAGTGAGATAATGAACAGCTGAGAGATAACCAGAAACTGCGCATACGGGCAAGCTCACTGGGGGGATCAAATAAAGTTAGCCAATTGTATTGCGCTGCAAGCAATTCAGATATTCATACCTCTCTGAGTGGTTGATATCAGCATTGCATAAACAATCGCTTTCGAGGGGGGGCATCAATCACAGAACATTATTTCAAACATTATTTGACTCACCATTATCATTAGCGTCAAGTCTGACCCCGAGTGACAGTCATACGGTGTTGAATTCCGACTCGGAGGCACCCCAAGTAGCATAGTACACTGGCACCAGTAAATTGTAGTCAGCATGGTGATGGAACAAGTGTACAAATAGGTGCATACCTTAGTAACTTGAGCATAGGATGCAATCAGAGCTGCATATCCGTGGGAGCTGGAGCCGCGTCACTCGGTGTGCTGGGCCCGAAGGTGGGTGGTAAGAGGGAAAGGAGAACTTAGAGGTAAGTAAGGATGGCCGTTGTTATATATACTGGGGGCGGATTTTTAGTAGCGGAGTGTAAATATAATATGGGAGCTACTTACGTCATTGACGTCTGTCGATGTAGCATAACATCGTGTCCCAATCTGCAAGACGGAGGTACAATGAGAGTCTACGATGGCCCGGCGCCTAATCGACGCGTCGCCCGACGCGTGACAGTGCAAGTAATGTCACACGCATTGCTTGCAAGACGGTGGGACAGCTTCTATACATCTTATATGTCTATCAGCTGAGTTGTGAGTGACTTATCACTATATGTAATGTACCACCTGTCCGTCAAACAATTGCATTTCGAGGCATCCCATCATCAAAAAGGTGCGTTATACATTGTCACGCAAATGCTCACCGGCCCGTCGGCCTCTTCCAAACCGATACCTGTCTTGTAAGCGTTTGTTTTTTTTGCTGATGACTACCGTGACCTGCATGAGCCCGCATGATTCGAACTCTCGTCGGCAAGGTTGCTAGGGATCTAATTCTGAGGTATCCAGAGAATTTCTATTGGAATCGAGCTCTGAGAAGGCTTTGATTGTACAGATTCTACGGTACCACGTTGAGCACTCAGGCTGTACAAAGCATGCCATAGCTCAAACTTGAAAGTGACTCATCTCATCCGTTGACCTGCATATCCTCGAAGGAAGGGTCGGCGGACGAGACCAGTGGATATCCTTTCACAAAAAACACACTGCAGAATGTCAAACATGTTCGCTTCAAATGGGCTATTGGCAACTTGGAAGCGAAAAGGGTCCTTGAGTCTTTGTGCTTCTGGACCTGCTATATCACCTAAAACTAGAATCTGTCGCCTCTGCTGGCGAATGGATGCTGACAAACTTCCATAGTGAGAAGTACTGCACGCGTTATCGGACCAGTGAGGTGAGTGTTGTAGAATTTCAGGCCTATTGAAAGCCTAACTTGCATTGCCGCCCGCTTTACAGGTGAATAGCTGGCCTGGAGCATAGCTCACCTGACTGATAACCAGAGAAGAAGGAAAGTATATGCCCCCTTATGCTGAGCCAATATCTGATATACGGCATGCCACGAACCGATAAATATTTGGGGGGAGGACCCAGTCTTCGTAGGATCGCCCCCCACCCCCTTCGCTATATTTTTCGCTCACTGTCTGTACATACACATATACGCATATGGACTCATCTCGCAAGCCGAAGGGCAAAAAAGGCTCCAAACGTGGCCAATCCTGTCGGAAAATTGAAGATTTGTCGGATGCCCCGATGCCATCTTCTATGCCGCAGCCTACTGTCAAGATTGAAAACAAGATGCTTTTGCGGGCTGCTTTGAAATCCGCAGCCGACAGCGGGACTTTTATAGACACGAAGTTCTACGCATTCTCTCGCAGAGACCCCTCCAGAACGGCATACGAACCCAAGGCGGTGTATGCCAATGGTTGGCTGCTCCGGGCTAGATTGCCATCGTACTTTGAACCGCGTAAGCCTCTCAGCTTTTCGGAGTGTATATTCCATAAGTTACCAAATTTATCTAGTGCTAGCTGGTGGTTACAAAGAAAGCGCTGTCGGCTCTCTACACGGCAACTTCCCCAGCAATCATCAAGCTTACAACATTGAATATGGATACGACTCTGATAGCGATCTTGAGGATGATGAAGACTCGGACGATGGGGACGGTGTTACCCTCAAGACTGATCGTGAGGAAGAGTATATGACTGATGAAATACCGCAACCAGAAAAGGACGTAGGAGACGTGAGCTTAATTCATCTTCGCGCTGATATACGTAACTAAAGGTATGATCAGAAAACAGAAGCAATATCAGAAGAATTGTTAAAAGAGCACGGTGCTTATGGGACTGGACGAGTCGTTATCCTGCGTGACTTTGCTTATCCGACGTGAGTCTTTCTACCTGACTGACTTCTACGTTCCCGGGCTTAGTTCTGTTTAGTTGGAAAGCTCTCATCTTCTATCTGTGCACCGGCGAAGTAGCCTTTGCAGCGCTTCAGTCTCAGAAAAAAGAGAACATTCCAGCGGGACAGATATCGCCTGACGCACCGCTCTGCTCCCCGAAATCCATGTATCGTATTGCAGACCAGGTAAGTTACTTTGACACTGTTCGTTTGTATTTCCTCAATCATTCGTGCTATATATGTAGCTTGGCCTCGATGCACTGAGAAACCTTGCTGAGAAAGACATTCTTTCTAAATTATCTGCTGATAATATTATGGAGGAATTATTCTCAGAGTTCACATCATTGTACGTTGTTGTTTCTGCATGTTCAAGTGGTAGTCATCTAACCAACTTGTGCAGATACGACAAGATCCGTGATATGGAAACTCAATTTGCCTGTGACAACGCGTTGACCCGTACTTCTGCCAACATATCGGAGTGCATCGAGAGAATGGCGACCGGCCAGCGTCCATACAATGCGGTGATTCTGAAATGCCTTTTTCAAAGGTTCTTCGGAGCTTTGGAGGAGGCAAGGTCTTCCAAACCCGGGCCGATGTATTGTTCAAGTCCAAATTGTCGAAACACCGCCGTCGGTGGTAGCGGTTCAAGTTCCAAAGCAAAATTAACAACATTGGCATGTGCTTCGTGCCTGGGCACCGTTGGCTATTCTTTGTAGAAAATTTACCTGTACTTTTCGGCTTGAAATATTAAGCCTGCAGTGGAGTGGCGGTTCTTGGAGTGGCGGCAACGTTAACACTGCACACCTAAGTCTTCGAGAGTCACGAGGAGTCATAAACACTTCTATCGGATATTCAATATACATCGCTAACCAACTGGCTACGTTAATCAGAGGTCAAGACTTCAGGCTGTTATTTAGAACTGGTGGCAATTGCCAGTGTTCACACCACGAGGACCCCTTCGGAGGACCCCGCCTGAGGGCGCTTCGACTGCGCTTCAACAAGGTGAACCTCACAATCATTTCCCACCTGCGTCCTTCGAATCTCACTGTCTTACAACCAGGGTGGCCTCTAGTACTAATGGGCCGAAGTGTCTGGCAGAGCACTTCTCTCGAAAATGAGAACTTTTCATTGCATAGCTGGATCCTACGGAATCGGTGACCACGTTGAGCGCTGTAAAAAGCGCGTCGTAAATAAAATCCTACCAAGAGCTCCCATTAATATCTGCCGTCCACCGTAGGCACCGAGACACAGGTTCGGACCCTGGCTAGTCTGCAAGGGAGACTACTCCTAAGCACTAGCTCACTTGTTGACTTCCTACTACACTGGGACTCGAGGGACCATCGGCGAACAAGACTAGCTGATACCCCGGCGCAAGTATATGGTAAATTCGCAAGATGGTATGGGACTGTTGAGCGAAAAGCCGTTCTTGATTCTCTGCGTTTCTAAAGGTGCTAGATGTCCGAGTCGTGGCCGGTCAGCTGGCGTACCATCAAACATGCCAGGTGTTCTAGCGATAACAACTCGTCGTCTCTGCATGCGAATGGATGTGGAAGATCTTCTATACTCAGGATGCGAAGTACTACACGTCCTAAGACTTGTGGGATGAGGTGAGCGTTATCAAATTGATTTAGACCTGCCGACTTGCCAGTGCATCGCCGCCCCCTCTATAGGGTACATTTGGCCTCGTTGATCATCCGTCTGGTCTAGAGCACAGTTCACATGATCGAGAACCAGCACAGAATGAAGACACATGTCACTTTATACTGATATACTCGAGTCAGTACTTAACATGCGGCAACAGCATGCCAGGAATCGATATGAACTGCGGACAATAACCCTAGATTCACCGCATCGTTGTCTCCCTTCTATATTCCTTGCTCACTGTCTGTACAGATGGAGTTTCCTCACAACAAAAAGAACAAAAAAAAGGGCAAATCCTCTCGAAAGGGAGAATCCTCGTCAAACGTCCCAATGTCATCTTCCGTGCCACCGCCTGCTGTCAAGATTGAGGACAAGTTGCTCTTACGAGCTGCACTAAAATCAGCCGCTGACAGCGGGGCGTTTATGGACACCAAATTTTACGCATTCTCTCGAAGAGATCCTTCAAGAAAGGTATACGAACCCAAGGCGGTGTACGCTAATGGCTGGTTGCTTCGGGCCAGAGTGCCATCGTACTTTGAACCACGTAAGCGACCCGGCTCCCAGGACCGTTTATTCTACTAACTGATCAAATTGTACCTATTAGTGCTAGCTGGGGGCTACAAAGAGAGTACTGTCGGCTCCCTACATGGCAATTTCCCCAGCAATCAGCAAGCTTCCAACAGCGAATACGGATATGATTCCGATAGCGATCTTGAGGATGACGAAGAGGAAGAGGGGGGTATCATCACTCTCATGACTAGTCGCCTGGAAGAAGGCATGACTGGTGAGACACTGCAACCAGAGAAGGACGCAGGCGACGTGAGTTTAATTTATCTTCATGCTAGTATATACTATGTGACTCACAGCGAGCTTAGAAAACAACTCAGCACACAGGACAAGTCTCGGAAGAAACCAAGGAGCACCCCACTGGTGATGTTCATGGGAATGGACGAGTCGTTATCCTGCGTGACTTCGCCTATCCAACGTGAGTCTTGCTACATCCCGGATTCTGATCATGTTCTTGACCTGCCTCTAGCTGGAAAGCCCTGATCTTCTATCTGTGCACCGGTGAAGTGGCCTTTGCAACGCTCCGGTCTCAGAAAAAGGAGAGCATCCCAGTGATTTCGGGACAGATCTCGCCTGACGCGCCACTTTGCTCCCCGAAATCCATGTATCGCATCGCCGACCAAGTAAGTTAATGTATATTCAAGTCTGTTTCGATTGTATTTCTCATGTGTTCATTGTATTTGCAGCTCGGTCTTGATGTGCTGAAAGACTTGGCGGAGAAAGATATACTTTCTAAATTAACCGCGGAGAATATTCTGGATGAATTGTTCTCAGAGTTCACATCATTGTACGTGGTTAATAAGTTCTCGCGCGATCAATTGGCACTCATCTAAACAATGTACATAGATATGACAAGATCCGTGATATGGAGGTTCAATTTGCCTATGACAAGGCGTTGACCCACACTGCTGCCAACATTTCGGAGTGGATCGATAGAACGACGTCAGGCGAGCATCCATACAACGCGGCGGTCTTGAAATGTCTCTTCCAAAAATTCTCCGGATCTGCGCCGAAGACGGATCCCAAACCGACATATTGTGGAAATTGTGGTCGACGCGATATTCCGTTGAAGTGCGGTTCCTGCAACGTCGCTGGCTATCTGCAGTAGGAAGTTGCCAATACTTTGCGCTAAAATAAGTGTTGCTATGAGGCTTCAGGAATCAAAATTATTTCCGTTGGATACAGTACCTCTGATATCTTTCGAGCTCGCAATCTGTACGCTAGTCTACGCAAGCTCGGACAATGCAGGCCACTCTGGGGTTCAGGCCTGTCACTACCGGATTAGGAAGGACATTGAGTTTAGGGCTGTGGATACGATAAGCGCCCATAATCGGTTGATAAATCTTTGGCTGATCTGTTCCGATTAGCACAGGCCCTTCAAACCGCTCCTCATCCTTCCTCATCCCTTTCCTCTTCTTCCACCACCACTCTCATCACCATGTCTAACGTCTTCGTAAGTCCTCGTAATCTATGTTTTTTTTCTGTGCTGAACGACGGCATCGTAGTTCGATATCACCATCAACGACCAGGCCGCTGGTCGCATCGTTTTCAAGCTCTACGACGATGTCGTCCCCAAGACCACTCGCAACTTCCGTGAGCTTGCTACCGGCCAGAACGGGTTCGGCTACAAGGGCTCTTCCTTCCACCGTGTGATCCCCGACGTAAGCTTTGCACTGACTTCAATTTCCTGAAATGAGATCTGACAGCCTCGTTTTCTAGTTCATGCTCCAGGGTGGCGACTTCACCCGTGGAAACGGCACCGGTGGAAAGTCGATCTACGGCGAGAAGTTTGCCGACGAGAACTTCCAGTTGAAGCACACCAAGCCCGGTCTCTTGTCGATGGCTAACGCCGGCAGGAACACCAACGGCTCCCAGTTCTTCATCACCACCGTCGTCACCTCTTGGCTCGATGGCAAGCACGTCGTCTTCGGTACGTTCCATTAACTCTGGTTCCTATGTGGAGCGGTCGTTGATGTCACCCACAGGTGAGGTCGTTGAGGGCATCGAGCTCGTCAAGAAGATCGAGACTCTCGGCACTGCTGCTGGCAAGCCCAAGGCCACAATCACCATCGCTGAAGCCGGCACTGTCTAGACTGTCTGCATACATCTCGTTCGATTAAGCACTGTCGCACGGTAGTTTAAATGAAATAACACAACTGTACTGTATCATATCAGCATGTGGGTGTGGGCCATCAGAGAATGTAATTCAATGACGAAACGATGTCGCTAAACATACGCACCGAGCACGTTTATAGCTTTCATATGTGATCGATATCGATATTTCCCCTCATCTTGAAATCTTTTGAAACCTGATTGACTTGCCTAGAATTGCTTCGTGTAAACTGATCACCTCTGGCCAGAGATGTGATAGCCAACGGCACAACAACCGCGCGCATACACATGTTGTGCAATTCAAAGCATCCGGCGGTAACAGCCTCGTCCTTGTTGGGGCTTGATGGAAAGTCCGTCCTCGAATGATGTACTCTGATGTACTGCGCCATGTGCATCTGCTGATTCACCACCGTACCAGTTTGGCAGCTTTGTGGGAGTTTTACCTTTACAAGGAGGTCTGCGAGAAAACATCTGTCCATCGTTGACTGACGTATGAATGTTTCTCACCAACGCCGGGAATGTTCTACGCAACATACTCAATTCCCTCACCTAGTCATACATGACCTTGCGCAGCATCCTATGAATTCTGGGCGCATACAGTCGCCTATTATCAACGCCATGATGATGGCTTCCGATAAAAGAAACGGTGGATTTACAATGCATTATACTATGAAACTATCGTAAGGGTGGATATATACAAATCAAGCCAAAAAGAGACGACCAACTCACGAACGGGTGTTCCTCCCCAAAATCAAATCATCCATTCACCCAACCGCCCGGTACGTTCCTCACGAGCCCAATCCTAGCGGCCAGCTGCCTCGCTTGCATCGCCTGTAGCCGCTTCGAGCGCGCGAGCACGATACCAATCCCCACGATGGCTATGCACAAATTGCACGCCAGGAACTCATAAAAGTCTCCCCTCTCCTTCGCTACTATCCGTCCACAAGACTCCCAAGCGGGTATCTCGCCTATGTGTGAGCTCGACGATGAGTCTTGTTGTCGATGTGAGGGCGGCGGCGGTGGTGGGTGTGTATGCGAGAACGTCGGTGAAGCCGAGGTCGTAGAAGGAGGTATACAATGGACTAGTCGCCTGTTACCAAATGGCTTGCAGAACGGCTCGTTGAGCTGTGGGTTGGATGTTTGGGTCAATAAAAAGCGACCATGAGCTGCCAAGCTGAACGGACGTACCGCATCTTCTGGACATGGCTCGCATAGTCCAAAAGGTACACATATCAATTGGGTATCGTTAGAAAATGAGTAGGCATCTTGCTTTGCAGCTACACATGACAAGAATAATGTCAATAAGTACAGTGAGCTGTTGACGTCCTTAGGAGCAGCAAGTTGGCGAGAGAATTCATGACATACAAGAGCAACGTTGGGTCTTCGGTATAAAACCTCATGTGAATTGCACGGTTTTCAAGTTACGCAGAGCCCATGTGCAGCTTCAAGATGTTTGACCTCGAGAAAGATGGTACTACGCGCGCTAAGACCCCATGTGGGTTTTCTGAGCTGAACTCGGAAGCGCCGAATTACCGGATTCAGAATACCGTGACTATTTGGTCTCCAGGAGATGTAAAGGTAGCTGCACTCTCCATGATATATTCGACTAGTACACTTCAAGAGACTTCAAGTACAGCGAAATCCTTCTAAACTACGCCTTGGCCGCAATGGCGGCAATTCAGTTCAATATCATTGCGATCACAACAATCACAGTGCGTCGGCCTCGGCTTCCAGTTCTTGGGCCCAATGCCAGACAGCCTTTGGAAGAGACATTTTAACACCGTTACGCTGTCCGTATGCTCACCCGATGCCAATCTCTCCAGGTACTCCGAAACAGTGTTGGCAACGGTAACGTCCAACGCCTCTGCGCATGCGAAGGTAACCTCCATCTCGCATATCTCGTCATACCTGTATGCAATCAGCACCCCTCAGCCAGAAATCTCCCCATCGTCACTATCCTTCTGGCGCCGAGGCGCCTCTACATCTTGTCGCGATGTCTCGCCAATTGTACAATTTTCGGGGCTACTATCCATTATGATTGGAGTGTGGTCTTCGCGCCCCTCATATTCTTCAAGGTCACTGTCACAGTCGTATCCATAATCGTTGTTGAATGCTTGTTGATCGGTAGGGAAATTAGCATGAAAAGGACCAACACTGCTCTCCTTGTAACCACCTGCTAGTACTGTGGGCTCTGTCAGTAATGGAATATGCTATGGCACATCATACCACTCACGTGGTTCAAAGTAAGACGGCAGTCTGGTACGGAGCATCCAACCGTTGGCATATATCGTCTTCGGCTCGTATGCTCTTCCTGATGAATCTCTTCTGGAAAATGCATAAAATTTGGTATCCATGAATGTACCCGTATCTGAAGCCGCTTTGAATGCAGCTCGCAAAAGAAATTTGTCGTCCATTTTTGAAGGGGGAGTCACTGGCAGTGCGAAAGACGATGGCGATTCGATTTTTTTTTGAAGCTTTCTTTTTTTTATTGAGTGTACCGGCACTTCGAGGCGGCCCATACATGACCCAAAGGGATTAGCGGAAGACGACACTAGCAAAGATGACAGCGCTGACGGACGATGCACTGCAGCGAGCCTTTAAGTAGTATTTTCCTCGCGGCTGCTCACTAGTCTAAGGAATGCATGAGCCGCATGTTAGTTATTCACCCTCCTGGGCCTTCCTTCTATGGCATTCGGGTGAGTTGCTGTGAAATCCCCGAGGTAGAAGAATGACCAACGCCTCCTGTTTCTGGGCGGTGATGGTGCAGTCAGCCTGAGCATGGGTCTTCCATACTATGCTTACCTTAGGCTACTATAATCTGTCGCATATTATCATATGTGGGAATCTTGGACCCTCCTCTGGCGTGTAACATTATCTGACCAACAGGCCTGCCAGTGATAACCCGTGATGATAAGTCTTCCAGGCGTGACAACTTCGAAGAGCGAAGATAACGGCAGAATACGTACTGTATTAGGGTTCCAACTACAGCAAGCTATCAGAGCATCTCGCGGCAACCGAAGAGTCGGAAAGTTTATGACTCGCCTTCCCCAAGTTTTGGCATCATTCTGTCGCGATAGCTCTTGAGCTGGACAGCTCGAATGTATATTGCCCAAGCTCATATCCGAAATTGCTAGTCCAAGAAATATCAAACTCGTTCTGAAACCAAGTAGCACGAACTGCGTAGTACACCCTTGCAATCAGTCCCTATTCCCATCACTCGTGAGGGTACAACGTCACCACGATTCATGATACGAGCGGCCCCCTGCCGGTGTCCGGCGCCGTTCGACTTCCAAATCGCCTCGTGTCTGTAAATGCACTTGGTTTTTCGTTGAACGTCGGAGGAGGTTCTGATGTGTTCTGACTCGTCTGTGCCGACTTGGACGCCGACTGAGCAAGTCTTTGAAATAGGGAAGCTAAAACCTCTGCGCCGTATGGACGTTCACGGAGTACTATTTTCTTTATCCATTCCGCCAGATGTTCAGATATAGTATCTAATGCCTTTTCGCAGGCAAAGGTGATCTCCAGGTCGCAGATCGTTTCATGTCTACATCAAGTATTTGTTGTCAGTAAGATATCCATCACATTCATCATCATCAACGCGTACTTCGAAGTAAATTCAGAGAAAAGCTCTGAAAGAATGTTATCGGCTGATAATTTGGAAAGGATGTCGTTCTGCGCGAGAACTTTCAGGTCTTCCAATTCGAGCTATGCACAAAAGCGAGATCAACATCATAAGATAATGAGCATGCTGCCAAGGAAATACCTGGTCTGCGATCCGGTACATGGACTTTGGGGAGCAAAGCGGCGCACTGGAATTAGGAGGGCTCTGGTCGTCGGTATCCGCCTCTTTAACGCTCTCTTTCCTTTGGGATTTTAGTGGCGCGAAGGCCACTTCTCCGGTGACCAGGTAGAATATTAGGGCTTTCCATCTATGCGAGTTCAAAATCAGTACATGATCGACGATATACGAAGCATACCGACGTGGAATATGCAACGTGAGGTAGAATGACAATTCTACCAATCCCTCCAGTTCCTTTCCTAGCGCTGGAGGCATCATCTACTGGTAAGTCCGAGTCGTCTTCCGTGGTATCGTCTTCGATGTCACTATCTTCACTGTATTCATAATCAACGTTGAAGGAGTGTTTACCGGTGGGAAAACCGCCGTGCAAGGGGCCCACTTGGCTGGCCTCTCGGTCGTCGCCGCTCAGCACTAGAAACGTTAACATCAATCAACAAAAGGATCAACTATACACGAGGCTAAGTATCACTCACGCGGCCCAAAGTAAGCTGGTAACCTTGCTTGGAGCAACCCGCTGTTGGAATAGATGGGTTTGGGTCTGAATGTCGCCCCCGAGGGTTTTCTCTGGGAAAACGCATAAAATTTTGTGTCAAAAAACAAGCCACTGTCCATTCCGCCCTTCAGTGCCGCCCGCAAGAGCGACGTATCTTTAGACGTTGTTCCGAGCAGGGGCACGGAAGGTGCGGCGAGTGCGGATTCTTGCTTTTTGAGCGCTTTTGGACCCATAGTGAGAATTGCAAGAGAGCACGAGTGCATGCAAACCACTGGGCCTTATATACCTACTCATCTTTTCTGACATCACTCTATGATGAAGAAATATATATGGGTAGGCCCGTGTCAGCGCTTCTTGGGCTGGTAGCACAGGTTCCTATTAGCGTTAAGATTCTGTCAAGGCCCATCGTGCCCAAGGCCTCCGAATATAGTCTTATTCCCAGACGTGCTAGTGCGCAGCCTGCTTGAGAAACACCGAAGGACGGAAGTCGGGTTCCGCGCGAGGCGATGCACTTGTGGGATATTTGACCGTTGATATACCTGCATCCGCGCAGCATGGGACTATCCAAATGTGATCCTTGGAAACCAGAGGTAGTAGAAGCCTGCTCGCTTCAATGCATCAGTGGCGTACTTCAAGTTGCACAAAATGAGAAATCGCACTTTTAATCTGCAACAAGGCTTGGAAACGTGTTCTGCTGTGGCGCATATCAAGCGAACCGAGGGCGCATACTCTATCATTGTGATATATATCATCAAAGGTTCGACCACTCGCTGACGTGTAGAATTTTGAAACCCAGAAGTCGACACTGGTCTATTGGATGCTTTAAAGGTAACAGTCAGCTGCTCTCCAATCGTGAAGTAATCCGATTTCCTTCCAGGATTTTATCCACCTCGCTGCCCACCCAGTATCGAGTCCGGACATTATGCTAAGAGAAGGAGCCTCGAGTAGCGCTTTGGCAACGCTTAGCCTAGCGACACCTAGTGGTTCCTTGCGGTCACTTTGGTCGACGTTGCGGAAGAAGTCTAAGAGACGCAAAGCATGCATACCCTGCATCTCGTCGATCCTGCGATCTTGCGCATAAAGTGCAGCCGCTTCAAGCTTGGCGAGCCAAGTAGCATACGGCACGAGTGGAACACGTAGTAGTGTGGAAATCGGATCCATGAACGTCCGCCAAGGTATCGGATGGGGATGAACAAGATGAAGAACCTCTTCATGGGTGTTTCTCATCTCGAGAAGTGCCTTTGATGCTTCAGCAGACGGGATCCAAGAGATTGTACCAGCCTGAGGACGTTTGATGAGTTGCTTTGAAATCAACCAGGTCTATTAAATACTCACACCCTCGACATCCGGAAGACAATGAAGATACTCAGCAGATTGTACAACCGCCGGAAACCACTCGCGCTCGTTCCAATAACCATTACGGGCACCGCACAATTGTCCGAGACGAACGACTGTAGTACGAAGGCCCGTCTTGTGCTGAGCCTCCTCGAGAATACGCTCTGCAACCCACTTGGCTTCTGTGTAGCCGATTCCAACGACAACATTGGGATCCCGGTTATGTTCTTCGAGTAGATAGTCTTTTGTTTGCGTTTCTAAAATGTACATTTATGGATGAGATGGGGTCGCACATAAGACAACACAATTCTTACGTCTGAACACGCCAATCGAGCTTGTGAATAACAAGTGGGGTGGCTCCGTATATGGAGAAGATAAGGCCAAGTTAACCAGATTACGCACACTAGCCAGTATCTCGTCAAAGGAAGCGACGTTGTGATTGAAATCGACCTTCCAAGCTATTCCAAAGTTAGCTAGTTATTGCCTGGTTGATTGTTATTTACACATACCATTGTGAATTATATGAGTTAGCGAAGTTCGAATCTATTTTAACTAGAACGTTAATATTGAATGCGAGGGTTAACATTTGTGCTCACCTCCTCATACTTGGATCTGTCCAGTCCAAGCATTACGTCCTGCAGATCACTTTCCAAAAAGCAAAGCTTTGGTGAGTTCAGGAGAGTCTCGTCAAGTCCCTGCTTGTGCATAGCCGCAGATTGTCGTTGCAAGTCCCCTGGCTTTCTATTGAGTGCGTACACCTTGTCTACGGACGAATCGGTAAGAAGATCGGCCAATATATGGCAACCAAATCCTCCTGTCGATCCTGTGAGCAGAATAATGTCTCTTGACTTGGGTCTGTCATGCAAAGATGGGGGACGAGACAAGAAACCAGAGGTGTACTTCGACACGAAGGCCTGCAGCAGTGCTACATGATGCTCAACGGAAGAGTGTACGTGTGTCACGGATGCTACTACATCTGACACATATTTGGCCAGGGCTGCCACGCTCGGTGCATCGAAGACGCAATTGGGGGAAAGATTTGTGGAAGCGTTGGATGTCTCTTGAAGGGCGTGCAGAATCCTGTTCCTGATCCACATAGCTTGCAAACTGAGATTGTCTCAGTTTATTGTATGTCAATACAGAGCGTTGAGGTTTACCTGTCGCATCCATAGCGGAAAATATCGACATCGTCATTCACATCTCGTGTCAGAGTAGATCTGACGATATGTCGAATGTAGGGTAAGGTCTCTTCGTAGACCCAAGTACACGGTTTCGGAATGGCTGAGGCCGCTTGCACATTACCGCCGAGAGTGGCATATAGATTATTGATTTCTGCTTCGTAGTCTGCAATAATGGCCTGTCTGCGCGCTGTACCCTTCGCAGTGTATGTGAATGGAATTGAAGGGGATGCAACAATGATCATCTGTCGAAATTCAGGTACTAGATATGATGTAGAGGTATCCCAACATACCTCTTTGAAGATCCTCGAATGTTGAGGCGCAAATGCATTCATTCGCTCGATGGTTGGCCTAAGAATGCGGGTTAGTCAACGTACACAAGTAGACAGAGAATCCACATTACCATACGGTGCACTTGAATTGTTCCGACTTATCCACCTCAAGTGACTCGAAGTCGAGACCATCCTGTGGGTCAATCAAGACACCATTGTGAGATTTACCACGACCGAAGATGACTGCCGATTTTATATAAGAGTCTTGCATTAAAATACTCTCTCCAAAGATGAATCAGATGATATTACACCGCTGATGCCTGTAGTAGCTCACCCAATGGGCCCGGATTAGTCTGGATCTGACGTTAGCTTTGAGCATAAAAAGTTCAGACGATGTTGAATATACCTTCTCTCCGGTAGACAGCATGATCTGGTCATCAGCTCTGCCATAGATCTTCCAAAGGTTTGGTTTTGTCTCGTGTGATATGAACAGATCCCTCGTTGCATATGCATCGAAGTTTCCGACCTTGGTATTGATTATGGCAGGCTTCCAGGTGTCGTCAGCCTTGATAGAACTATCAGAGTGATAACTAGATTGAAGCAAGGTCCTTACGTACAATCAGAACTAGCTCATATATCCCGTCTCCATAGGGAATAAATTCTGGTTTGAGCTGTGTCGACATTTCCAAGTAATCCCAGTCCGTGCCCGGATTTTCTAACGGGGGAGTTTATATTACATCTCCTTGGAACCTCGAATATGCTTACTGGGCAGAAAAACATTCATAACACTAGCTTCTGTGCTAAGTAGAACTTAGCACAATATAGCATAGGGGATACTGCCCTACTCACCATCCATAATTCTGGTATAGCGCTATACCCTCCGAGGCCAGGCGGTCGCCGGTCTGGAGTGACAAAGGTCCACCACCAAAGATCTAGGGATACGCTGAATACAATGATGCAGCCAATAAAGCTAAGGATCGACTAACCACACCCGTCAAAGTCTTCAAGTATGCAACCTTAGCAGGATCTGAAGCCCAGTTCTGAAACGAAAGAAAACAAATTAGCGTGATATTTCCAAACAACTTTGAGATAAATATACCTCAATAAAAGCGGGGACACAAGAGGTAAACTGGCTATTCGTCAGAATAGCGCCTTCGAGGACATTGGCAGGGGTAGGAAAAATTGACGGTAACGAGGGCTTGAAGGTTGCAATGACGACTCCGCAAGATGCCTAAGATTTTACTGTTTCAGATAAGAAGTACCGTCGCGAGAGCACTGATTTACCGCAGAATTGATTTGCAGTACTCCCATACCATGAAACATGGGCATGGCATGACAGCCCATTACAATGCCTGTAAAATCGATATTTCCAAACCCTGGTGGATAAAATATCAAGACATAGCACAGATCAGCACCAATAACTTGCCGACATACAAGGTATCAATGCCCATTGCTTGAACCGCTGTGCAGACCAGGATATGGGCTTAGGGAAAGCGGTGGACCCTGGTGAAAGTGTTAGTTTTGCCGTCAGCACTTTTTCTGGTTACATACCCGAGGAATGAAGAATTATCATTGGCACATCGGATGGGTATCTCCAACAAAAGACTGCCTTAACTGGTTCCGTCTCAGTTGTCGATGGGAATAAATCTTCAAATACAGGCATGGCAAGTATCTTCACAGACTCGTGTTTAGACGGAAGTTGCGCAAGAGCTGCAGTTGCAAGCTCAATGATTCTGGGCTCTTCGCTGGTAAAAATGCATGCGGTTTGTGTACGTTTCAACAGATGAGCGACAGCAGCTGCTCCATTTCGAGGGGAGATGGGAAACACGGTGAATCCAGCCTGTAGAATGCCCACAATTGAACAGAAGTACGTGATGGTGTCTATGAGAAGATGGTTTATTAAATAGTGAAACGATAGAGAGTTATTTACATACCTGTCGAGGCTAGGACAGCTACTACCTGTGGGTAGCCAGTGGCACCAGAACCCAAAACTGCTCGGGCTTGCGACGTAAAGTAGATAGCAGCTCTGTAGATTGCCAGAGTCGCTTCCCGCCATAGGATCGTCCTGACGCGGGTACCGTCGTGGAAGCAGAATAGAGGATGGTCTGGGTTGTGCGTCGCGTTCCACTCGTAGAGGTCCAGCAACGTCGAGGTCGAGTCCTCCAGAACATGTCGGGCAGCCGTGAAGGTTTTACTGCTCAAGGCTTGTGTGTTTGGGAGAGGCATGGTATATTTTGCGACGGACAGGGTTTGTCGTGAGACATACTGAGATTGCTGAGCTCAGCGATACGCTCGTGATATGAGACGTTGATGGTTAAGGACAACTTCGCACATATGTTTCTCAGGGAAAGACTGTCGAGCGCTTACATTTGTAATTTATTTCACTAAGCAGCGACAAAGTCAAAAGGAAAACTTAGAGAAAGCAGAGGTATGATACAAGAGACTAATGATACGATTAATGCAGAGATATACAAACGACTACTAATCATCCAAGTGGACCATCTTCACGAGCTTGTTAGACTTCACCTCTACCATCAACTGTGTACCTGTGATTGAAACAACGGAATACTGCGAGTTGGTATCCCTGACTTTGCCTTCATATCCTTTATGATCGCCTGCAAGAATAAGGACATCCTCCCCTATCCTCTCCGGCAGCACGGGTCGGAGAAGTTGCACCGGAATTTCGGGCACAGGCTCAGAACTAGTCGTCTCGTGTAACTTGATGCGAGCCCTCGACACATACTTATCCTTGACAGCGTCGAAGACATTAAGTACCACCACTTTCTCGCCTTCATGGTCGCCTGCCAGCCAGCCCTTGTCGGACCCACGGGCGAAGGAGCCAGTGATTTCGCATAGCATGCCGCGCTTGCCTTGCATTTTAGAATCCAGTAGCCAAACATCGCTTAGTTCTGCAAAAGGCAAAATATAAGACTTGGAGACTTTCTAGTCAACTGATCACTGACCGTCATCTCGTTCGTTCTGTTGATGGTACGAGTCGAGACCTGCTCCGGGTGTCTGCGGCACCAAGCCACTGCCAAATACGTCCGCTGGAGTCCTGAAATCATCGTACGGCACAGGAGCCGGTGTAGGCGCACCATAGCCCCACGTGCCCGGTGTCGGTGCCCCAGGTGTCGGTGCCCCCCATGCCGGAGTCGGTGCACCAAGGGGTTCGCTCTGCGTGAGAAAGGGTTTAGCACCAGTAGACATTATAGAAAAGAACAACAATTACCCAACCGCCGTTATTGCTTTCCCATGAACCGACCGGACGCGGTGATGTACCCCAGCTGTCATTGGCAGCTGGTCGACCTGGGGTCGCACCACCAAACGAGGTCGATGCAGCGTTTGCAGTAGCTGGTCCTGGTGTGGCTCCTCCCCATTGTGGTTCGGTAGGTCTGCCAGGTGTGGCGCCTCCCCATCCACCAGTAGCAGCGGCATATGGATTTGGCGTACGAGACGAAGCGTTCCATGCAGGCGTCCTGCCGCTGTCCTTGTTTTGCGCATAAGGATTCGGTGTCCTAGAAGAAGCGTTCCATGCGGGAGTTTTGCCGCCGTGATCCGAGTAAGGATCAGGCGTTTTCGCTGAACTCCATCCGGGTGTTCGACTATCTCCTGACGCATAAGGATTCGGTGTGCGACCACTTCCCCATGAGGGTGTGGGACCGCCGCCTTGGCTAGCGTATGGGTTTCGAGCACCGCCCCAGCCGCCACGCGTCGATGGTGGACCCATGTGTCTCGGACGCTCAAGTTCCTCGACGCTACCATCCGGACTGAGACACGTAATCAATACGATACATAGAGCTAGCAGAAAATGCACTCACTTCCTCCTCTTGAGTTTTTCTTTTTCTATCGTAATGACCTTGTTACCGGAAATAAGTTCAACGCGGACGATGTTGCCGTTAGTATCCTTGATTGTACCAACGTAACCCTTCCTGGGACCTTTGACGACTAACACAGTGACACCGATGAGACGATCCCTGGGACCGCGTCCCATGTTGCCAGATCCCACCATTCCACCGCCGGCACCACCACTCATAGCAGGATTCATCTTGGAAAGGTCAGCAGAGCCCAGTTTCATAAGATTACCCTTTGGAGCCAATGACACCAAAGAACGAGCGCGAGTGACAAAGACGCCGCCATTCTCGACATAGTCGCGGTTGAACAAGAATGCGAAGAAGGATTGATGTGTATGCAGCACACGTCCTTTCCTGCCCTGCGAATGGTCGTAAGACTTATTGCTTCATAGTTGGTCTTAACGGAAGTAGAGCACGTACCTCTCCATCCGCCTCCTTGACGTTGTCATTTGCGCGGAGTTCGTGGCCTTCGGAGTCTGTCGCGATCGCTCGATTTGAGTCCCGACGCATAGAAATCTGGTGCGGTTGGACGAGTCGAGTTTGTCCATTTTGATCCAGTACGCGGAACGAATCCCTCTCCGTCTTATAAATGACGCCGACTGTCTGAAGACTATTGTGGCGAAACGTGAATAAGCCAACACGTCAAGTAGGACAGTTCGGACTTACTCCAATTGAACTAAATCGTGGAGCTCGTAGTTTCCAACGATATTTGTACCTGTGCCAACTTCTGCGGCTTCTCGCAAGTCTTTCGAGAACACGGAAACCTACGGGAGTAATTCATTACATGGGACTAGACCCTGTTATAGAAACATACCTCTTGCATTGACATATCCGACAAGAAGGTGACAACATTATCCAATACGGAGACAACCAGACCTGTCTCGTCTGAATTCTTCCCCGTCATAACCTTGACGTGGTCTCCAGGTTTAAAGCGCTTGCGTACGCTGCGAGCAGGTATTTGGATCTTCTGCCCATCGAACTCCACACCAACGGGCTGCATTGTGACGACATCCTGTTCGATGGAGTGTACAGTACCGTGGACACCAGATTGTTCACCTTCGAATACTTCAACATGATCACCTGGTTGTAGGACGGCGATAGCAGCCTTCCTCGATGCCTCTGCAATGATGGATAGATCGATATTGCTCTCGTTTTCTGCACCATCCTGACCGCGGGTGAAAAGTGTGATCTCATCCAATGTGGGATTCACATCGTCGAGCTGAAGAGCGGACAGCTTGAAATCCTTTTCAATAAAGCCATCCTTGTACGTGTCGTTTTGGAAGACGTAGACTTGATTACGTTTTGAGACCGCCTTCCGGCCGTAAACCTTGATGGCCTCTTCGTAGTTGAAGAAACGCTGCGCGGGGCGCATGGAGAAGGCAGACTGCCCTGCAGTGGCCTTCTTTCGTTTCTTTCCATCGATGGATGCCTCGTCCTTGGGATTGAGGTCGATGCGAGGAATAAATTTCAAACCAACTTCTTCACCATTCTCTGTGATATCCATGACCTGTG
Organism: Hermanssonia centrifuga; assembly: GCA_001913855.2. Classification (NCBI taxonomy): domain Eukaryota; kingdom Fungi; phylum Basidiomycota; class Agaricomycetes; order Polyporales; family Meruliaceae; genus Hermanssonia; species Hermanssonia centrifuga. The sequence goes on from MLYV02000311.1 coordinate 43,645, forward strand.
CAAGGTCGCCCTGGTACTTCCCGCGCCTAATACGCACCCAACTACCAGGCGTCACAGTCAAATCTTGTTTCTTGATTTGAAGTAGACTCGCCATTTCCTCGATAGGGACGAGAACGATACCTCTACTGGGGTATATTCCGACCAGGCCATTACAAGCCTCGTTTACTTGCTTGGCGCTACGCGCCTCCACGTAAATCATACCCGGAAGTGAGTCACGTTGAAAGGCAGAAAGAATGTGTAACGGTCGGTTGCCAAATTCAAGGTCAATCGCCTTGCGCATGAGGCTAAACACAAGGTCTCGCTCCTTCCCAGGCTAACGAGCGTGGCAGACTTAGTCTAGTGTAAATATGTGGATTAGCTGTAACATACCTTCACTCGAATCTGCCACAAGTTTGCGTCGTGAACGGATGGCATGAGCAACCTCTGAGGAATCTCGTTCATATCACCAGTGTACCGGACGGCAGTGCGGCGGTAGCGTTGGCTGAAGTCGGCGGCGATTTTTGCGAGGTCTTGATCATTCAACTCTCGTTCGAGATTCAACCTTGCATTTACTTCCGCTCTAGGTGCCATATCGTGTTCGTCTCCTTCGCCGCCAACGTCGGCGATGAACTCATCTAAATTCAAGTGAGGACCATAAGAGCTACAGCAAGAGATTCTAGTACGTACCTCGAGCGTACTCATCCTCATCCTCATCTTCTTCCTCGTCTTCGTCCACCTCAGCTTCTACATCGAGGAAACGGTTGACAGCCGGGCGTTTGTGTCGATGCTACACGAACGACCGGTCAATCCTGCATGATAACTAGACGTAAGTTTCAAACCTTGGGTCTTTTCTTTCCTCTTTCTGCTCCAGCGTCCTCTTCTTCTTCGTCTTCCTCGTCCTCGTCCTCTTCTTCCTCTTCTTCCTCCTCTTCCTCTTCCTCCTCGTCATACTCTACTCGTTTCTTCTCCTTCGGCGGTTGTGTATCTCGCTCTTCCTGCTCTTCCGCGTGGCCCTCCTCGACGCCTCCTCCGTTCATAAATTCATCATCCTCGATATCGGACATAGCAACGAGATGGGGGTCAAGAGGAAAGACGAAGTTAGCGTTCGAGTAGAGGTCCAGTTGAACACCATTATTGGTTAACCTTAACCCTAGCATATTTTGTATCACGTGGGTAACCCCAAGCTCTCGGCGCTAAGGACACCTCTCAACGCACATCCTTTTATTTTATGTCCCTTGGGGAGAACGACATGCACAGCGTAGATTATTTCACCTGATCGTATTATAATCCAAGTATTGCTCCATATAAATGGCTCAATTTCTGGATCTTCCCCTCGAGATTCTTCCCTTTATTCTCCAACATATCGTCCGGCCAAGCTATCTCACTCAGCTCTCTCTCGTTAACAGTCACTTCCACGAATTCGCTACGCCGTTATTATACCGGCGAGCATTTGTTTATGCATGGCATAGAGAGGCGAAAGCGAAGGTAAATTGGGCTCGGCAGTCTCAATATCTTATAGCTTGACCATTCTATCAGGTCCTTAAACTCTTCGGGACACTTGCTGCGTATCCTCGTTTGGCGAGATATGTAGAACAACTCGGTGAGTGTATAATTTACTGGCTGAAAATCTGTCAACTTGACACTTCTACTAGCTATCAGGGATTTCCCCAGGGCACTGTCGCCGACTGAGCAAGATAAGATCCTGGATATGTGCTTGCAGGCGATTCGTAATTGCACGAACCTCCGTTCTTGTACGTGGACTCGCGATGGGTCCCTCTCAACGGAGTTACTGCAAGCTTTTTGCGATGTTCCGCATCTCAGCGAGCTGGAGATCAATGGCCACAGCGATAGATTTTACGACCATAGGATCCTCTGCCGCTTTAGTCACTTGCAAAAAATTACATTAATTATGCCAAGCAGTTCTGTCGTCGATATTTTACCTACTTGGGTTTCTCACTGCGATAGACTGCAGCACCTCACTCTTATCTGCAAGGCAGGTCGATTAAGTGCTCAGCATACACTCGCTCTTAACTCAGCTCTAGTCTTCACACCTCCTCAATGACAGCATCCTCGAAGAAATGGCGCCAAATCTGGCTCAACTTCGGCATCTATACCTCGTTGGTTGCCCCAAGGTGACCTCTGTAGGACTATGGGCTGTCCTCTCTGCAAATCAGGATGGCTTACGTGGGTTGGGATTGGAGGGCCTGTCCCCGGACTTTGTGTGTTTGAGTTGATTGTGTTTCAATGTCATGACTTATTTACGCATTCCAGGACATTCAACGGTTGAGTGAAATATGTCGTTCATCTGGTGCCCTTCGATTGCTACAGTCAGTCACGCTTGCACTTGGGAACACGAAGCAAACTCGCCACAAGAACTGGTCAAGCGAGATACCAAGATTACTAGAATCCTCGCCCTTGGAGATGTTTCACGTCTCTTCTCTCGGTGGCGAGGTCGGCGTGGATGTCAGCGACGATCTCTGTGCGGCTATTATATCTGATCACGGACATCGATTGAAACGTTTCTCCGTGCATCGTATGCGTGTGAGCCCTGCAGCTGTGGAGGATATCTGCCACCGCTGTGTTAATCTCGAGCAATTGTTCGTGACTATGGAGCAGGACTCTTTGGTGGGGCCCGACCCTAGAACAGAAAATGCATATAACTGAAAGCTCGCACACGATTTTACAGGATAATCTCGGCCCTATTTTGTCGCTGGCACCAAAACTCAAGGCCCTACACATCCATAGACCAGTGGGCATGGTCATCGGTGGCAAGGGTCCAGTTGTCACTCAGGAGCAGGCCTTGCGGATTGTGAAGTACTGCACCTGGGACCTTGAGCAGATCGGCTTCAATACCAAAGTATGGCAGGTATGTGTCTATCATCTGTAGGGGCTCTTCCGCTCCCTCAATGTTTATCCAGATTGAGCGGGTCCCACAAACGCAGGAAGACGGAGGAACCAATTTCGTCCCTCGGCTGGGACCCTATGAAAGCCCTGAAATTCCTGAACAGTTCCTTGTCGTACGAACATAATTAGACGTATTAAATGTAGGATATTGGTGAAATAAATAGCATCACTGTAGGTCGGATGTTAAAATAAGCGCCGTACTTGAACTTGGCCTTTAACCTCCTGCCACTGTCCTCAACGTTGTCAACAGAAGTGACGCTATGACAGTGATACAACGTCCACTGAAAGGTGCTCGCATCTCCACGTTCTATCCTGTCAAAAGCCTGCCACCCCTCGCGTCTCTCGACAGTGCGTTTCAATTGCAAGAGTACATTTCACTTCTCATCCGTCTGGACGTCCACGATGTCGAAGCTATCGTTTCCGTCCCAGGAAAGTTTGGCACGAAAGAGAGAGAAGGAAGTGACGATATGCGGGGTCAGGAAAGGGACGTGGAGAGGGACTTGAAGAGCGATGTGGCTGTTGACGAGTCGTGTTGGATATACGAACAGTTGAGGTGAGTTCCGGACGCATCTCGTGCAGCAGCACACTAAACAATCTACCCTCCAGACGACTCGCGCAGGACCTTTCGCACCCTCTTATTACAACTTTGCAGCAGGAGTGCACTCGCCAGACATGTCCAGAAATGAAAGCGGGGGAATGGCTTTACCTCTGTGTTGCTCACGGCAATGACGGTAATATGGAGGTGCATGTAATCCCTATCCACCTGTGGCTCCAGGGCTAACAGTTTACTCAAGCAATGTTGTGCTATCGATTATATCCTGCACACACTTGATAGCGCAACCGCTCTCTTAAACTCTCCACGGGCCTTCCCATCTCGGTGCGCACCATTTCAGCTCTTCCTGATCTATCTTCTAATACATGCTTCAGCCTTTCAATCCCTCCAACCTCCAACCGACATTTCTCGTCACTCGCACGCCGGCTCGGTCGTATCTTCGCCCACGCCTATTTCCACCACCGGGAAGCCTTCGAACAAGCAGAAGCAGAATCCTCTCTCTATGCCCGTTTCCTCACTCTTACAATGAAGTTTGACCTGGTACCAGCGGAATTCCTATTCAGACCGTCGCCTATGAACACCATGCACGACGAACACGACGAGCGGGATGAAGATCCTGGCCGCGGTGCAGGCCTCCAGTATGACTCCGCAAGAGAACGCGATCGTAGGCAGTGGCTCAACCTCAATGACTCGTCCTCTGCCATGGATATCGGTCTGAGCAGTGGCAGAGGGCTCAGTCCGCCAGGTCCAGCGGGTACCGCACGGAATCCGAGTCCGAGGAAAGGGCGCAATAGGACGGACACCATGGTGCACAGCGAGGCCATCAATGTCGCTGAAGAACTAGCTAAGGACGGTGGCTTTTCTGAAGCTGATCTTGACAGAGCCATAGCGGAAGAAAGGATGCTGACCGTCGACCAAGGTATTCCCGAGGTCACGGTGACCGAACCGACCTCTGTTGAGGTCTATGAGCCGGGATCTGAATCGCAGTTACCGACGGAGCCACCAACGGAGCCGGTAGCGGAGGCGTTCAACGTAGAAGAACATGCCGAAGTAGACCAACAGCAAGAGGAACAAAGCGCGGAGCTCATCCCTACGCAACGGGAGACCTCGCCAGAGCTTTCTGAAGAGATATTGGATATCGCTGCTCCACCACCCGCAGAGCCGTCACCTCCGGAGTCTGATGATGAAGACTCGCCTGTCGCCGAGGGTCCTGTCTCTCATATCCTAGATGATACTCCGGTACCCGAAGTGGAGATGTCTGAAGAAACGGCAGCCGAGCAGGCTGAGCTTATAGAGGAGGCCTTGCAGTGGGAGGAGGAGCTTGCAGGAACAACGGAGGCACTTGCGGAGGAAGAGCAGCCTGCAGAGGAAACGGAATCAATTGTGGAGGAAGGAGAAGGCTCAGATGGTCTTGGCTCAGAAGAAGAACCTCGCGCACTCGAGCTCGAAGAACCAGTCGCTGCTCCAGAGATTGAGACGGCGGGCGTCGAGGTTATTGAGCAAGAGCCTCGTGATAGTCCTGTTTCACCCTCAGATATTCTTGAGGTCGATGTAGAGCAAGCTGAAGAAAGCCAAGAAGCTGTAGCCAAGGAGCCAGAGGCAGGAGAAATCGTGGAAGAATCGCCTGGCTCTGAGCCCTCTGAGGAGGCCTTGGAGGCCCATTCGTCGAGTCCCATCTCGGAAACCATCGGAGAGGATTCTCAAAATGCTGAAAAGATGAGCGAGGAGAAGCCTTCGGCGGATCCAGTAACTCAAGATCCCCCTCCTGAGGAGTCTTAGGCAGTTTTTCATCATCCGCTGGACGGTGCATCTCTTACCTGTTTTTATTTGCTGCTATAACGGATTGTACCATGATGATTATCTTCTTTTGACCACGCTTTAAACTAGATGTCTATCGCACTCTGCATAGAATCACGCATGATCTGAAGATGAGTGTAAGATTTCAAGTCAGAAAACAAGGTATGGTACTGCCCATGAGGGTATCTACGGACGCGGTTATACATGTAAGGGTATGGGAAAGGTTGTTCGAAATGCAAAGCTATCTCTACCAATATCAAGCTTGCGCCTTTTCCGCGTCCTGAAGTGCCCTCAGCGACATGACAACAGTGTTGACACCCTGAAGGATAAGATCCCTCTCTTCGTCCACTACCCGAGCGAGGATGATAGAGATCTTGTCGGGATGCCATCGCAGAATAGATGAACGAATCCTTTCCTTTCGGGAGCCAGCTTGGCCCCGCACTTTGAAAGGTGCGAAGAGGAAGGCTGAGAGCAACTCGGGAGCTAGGTCCGCAACGGAAGAAGGCGCATTGCAAACCGGCCATGGAATGTCTTTCCAGCATATGGAGTCGTTAGATGCGAGAAGAGCATGCCAACGAGATTCATATGCATTCCAACAGTCCAAGATGCGCTTTTCCTCGTCCAAGATACGAATCTCTTTCCTCATCTTCTCCGTGCGGACCTTGTCTCGGCGACCGTTGGCATCTCGCAAAATTCCACCTGAACGGACCCATGCCAATTCTGAAACGTAAACCTCGCGCTGTTCCCTCTCCAGATTCCTGATACGCCTTTCTTCGTCAATTTCTCGCTGCTTGGCCTGAGCTTCTTCTTTTGACTTCTTTAAAACATCCTTTTCTGTTTGAGCACCTCCAATCGATGCCGCCTGTTCCTGGACAGAGGAGAGCGGTGTACGCGTCTCATGAGGCAACGAAGAACGTGGTGGAGGGAATGCAAGATATCCTGTCATTCAAAGACGGAAAACGAGTGCAAAACAGACTGGTGAAGGTTATTAGACGTGAAATTCCACGTCTTTTGTTTGTTTGCGGATATTGACAGAAACCGATAATAGACGCCAAAGCTCCGAGGTACTTGCAGACTAGCCAGGGTTCGAACCTGTGTCTCGGTGCCTACGGCGGACGGCGGATATCCTGTCTGGCCTCCGAGGCCTCCGAGGCCTCAACCTGCACTTTGGCCACGGCAATCAAGTACTCCGAGCCTATCAGCAAAAAAAACATTTCTTTACAACTTGATGTAAGAACATATAAGCGTCACTTTGAATACGGGATGGTACCTACCAGTGATTGCCATGCGTTAAGATGCAAGAACCATCTAAGGTTTGTAAGACTCGGAAATCTTGTGAGCCTTGTAAGGCAGAGAATTCCGTCAGGCCTTGTAAGCCCTTACAATCCTCGAGATATCATACAATGCATGTAATAACCCAGATATGTTTTTGCTTTATATAATTGTGAGAGCCTTCATCATGCCGGTATGGAATGGGAATGTTTCATATTTTGATTCTTGTAATGATTATAATATACATATAGCAACTGATAGCATACTAGTAGCATATACCGTAGTTGCAGTGAGATAATGAACAGCTGAGAGATAACCAGAAACTGCGCATACGGGCAAGCTCACTGGGGGGATAAAATAAAGTTAGCCAATTGTATTGCGCTGCAAGCAATTCAGATATTCATACCTCTCTGAGTGGTTGATATCAGCATTGCATAAACAATCGCTTTC